>VDFB02117797.1:0-10607 GCA_007258455.2 Sequoia sempervirens | reverse complement strand
AGAAGAACAGGAGTCAAACCTTTCAAGTCAGAGAGCTCGTATTGAAGGAGAATCAAACAAATGTACCAAATCTAGATAGCAAGGGAAATTTTGAACCCAATTGGTTGGTTCCCTTCATCATCACAACAAGATACAAGTCAGGAGCATATCAATTATCCACACCAAAAGGTGAGCCTTTATAGGAGCCTATCAATAGCTCCCATCTAAAAAAGTTTTATGCCTAAACTTGCAAGGTATAAATCCAAAATCAAAAAAATATATAAATCCAAAAAAATTAGAAAAAAGGATTGAAAATAGTAAAGAAAAAAATTGTCCTCTAGTGAAAACCACTTCGGTGGCACTTTGGGAAAGTACCTTGGTTAAAACATGACAAATAGGTGCCTCATGTAAATAAGCACTTTCCATCCACCATGATCTCTACAGCTTTTTCTGCATCGTTCATCCATCACACTTCCATATCTCCATCCATCATCCATCTATGTCTGCATCATAGCTTATTCATTTGTTTGCATCATAATCCCTCCTATTACTAGGCCCATTCCTAAGGTCAGTTTCTCCTACCTATATGTCAGAGTAGTCTATCATACCACACTAGGGGCATGTTCTTATTTGGATCAGATTTGTGTATATTCTTGAAATCTTCCTTAAAATCAAAAGATCCAAAAATATTCATAAAATCAAAAAATCCAAAAACATTCAAAACACATCAAAATCCAAAAATAAGTCAAAAAGTCAGGAAAAGTCATAAAAAATAGTCATATTTTTGAACTACAGGTCTCTGAGCTCTGAACGTAGGAAAGACCATCATCGATGTGCCCCCGAGACACTTAGGTTAGCCCTTTAGGAGCCCATCATAATAAACTGGTAATCCATTTGTTCATATCTCATCAATAAATGAGTCAGTGTCAATCAAACTACGTGGTATCTATGTGTATAACGTAGGCAAGGCTAATCTTTGATCAGCCCTTGAGGCCCCTAGGATAGGTCTTTAGGTTAGGTTCTTGGTCAAAATCTCAGAAAACCACAAAAACATTGAAAATTTTGAAAATAAAAAAATTTGCAAAACATCTTGAAAATTCCAAAAATAGCCTCAAAACATTTAAAAAATACACAAAAACATCCAAATATTTGAAAAAATAGTCCATCCTGTTTCGCAATCACCCAAAATAAACATCCACTCATAATAAATGGTTGTCACCCCCAACCTTTGGTGAAACAATCAGAAACAAGTCTAGTAGGTTAAAAGTGAAAACTCAAACATGAAGGTCTCAAGTCTAGGTCAGTAGGTAAACAAGTTGGTCAAATCTTGATATTAATAGCCCATCATCGAGTCAATCCCAAAATCATTTGATAACATCATGTCCTAGGATGCATCCTTCCTACAATGGACATCAACATTAGGCATCACCGTAGTTTAGTCTTGGCTAGAGGTATGAAGAACATTAGCTTGATTGTTTACTTGATCTTTGTCTTTTGACTTATCTTATTGCACTCATTCCAATGACCTCTTGATGATTTCCAAACAAAGGGATTTAGAGATAAATGAATGGGGAAATGATCATTATCTTTCGTTTGTTGTGCTTGCTAGATATTTTTGTAATATAACTTTGGTCATGTGTGCTTTGTTTGGTTTGTAGGGAGGGTGTTTTAGGTGTCTTGTTGACCACATAGGAAGGCTTTCCTTTCTATGTTTTGGTCTGAGATGTTTGGAATATCCAAACTACATTCTAAACAGGGTTTCGTATACCAAGTGTGAACAAGGATACTCCTATTTGATTGTCGATTCAAAGTCCACACTAGGTACAACACCATCCTGGTTGTCTATACTTTGATGCATCGTACCTATGTGTGTTATCAAACATAAGGTAAGTAAGCCCTTTATCCTAATTCCGGATAAGCAAAATATCATCCATCTCTCATCCTTGTCTCTAATAAAGTCTCGTCAGGTCATGGACTTGTTGGATCCTCTTGTCACCATCTCATTTCTTCTTTTTTCTCTCCACGCTAACATGGTACCATGACAATTAACTAAACATCACCAATGCATCCATCCTACATCCACAAACTATAAACATGTTGCATATCATCCATATCATAATAGAAAACATTGATCACCTCACATACATTGCATTCTCATCATTGCATAATATAGATTGGTTATTCTAAGCATCTCATAAATCATACATTTGCATCCATTGCATAATCACATAGGCATAATCACATCATCCATACATGTATAGAAAAGATACTAAAAAAGAAAAAAAGAGAGCATATAATAACATTCCATACATCTCATAATCATAATACATCACATCATCCATTTTTTGCATTATCATTTAGGGCATAATATAGATCTATTAGTCTAAGAATATTAAAAATTATTTGAATATCATAAAAAATTTCATCCATACATCATCATCATAAAAGTACATAGAAATAATACGCAAAAGGAAATGCATCTGTAACACCCATAAACATCTACATAATCATCCATCACATAGATTAAAAGGCCATGTATCATATCATATAGAATCACATTGCATAAAAATAGAACATCAAATGCATCCATCCATAAAGCATAAATAAAGTAGACACATCACATCCTAAATCGATCATATCATATATATGTCAAAAAATCATCACTGTCATGGTACAAATCTAACTCAAGTGTGTGTATCAATCAGTGTACAATGCCCATAGGGCTATCAAAAAGTGGAGCTTGTGGGTCCCAAAAAGAATTGAATGTTGTGATCAAAAATTGAGTGTGGCAGCTAACCCTGGTGGCTGCTCCCCTCACCTGGATGCCTCTCTGGCTGGTCGTCTGGCTACCTAAATCCTGTCTATTGGGAATAGTCTGACACCCAAGTAGCTGAGGGTACAGCCTGCTGATAATGGAACCTATAGTACTCAACCTCTCTGACAATGCATCATGATACATCCATGTTGGTACTATCCTCCCTTGGGATGAGGCAACCATGCTCTCCAACTATTGCCTCTGGTTGACCTCCTGGGCTAGCTACCACTTTGTTGCCTACCTCTGCTGGAACTTATGATCTCTCTCTGCAGTGAGGTTTTGGACTTGCTATCTAGCCTGATCCCTCTCGGTCGTGACTATCTGCAGCTATGCCTCCAGCCCCTGAACCTGCTCCTATAACTATTGAATTTGCACATCCCACTAATCTGGTTGTTGTACCTAAGGTGGTTGATGTGGTTGGTGAGGTTGTTGGTCCCTCTACTAATCCCTCTACTAATCTAGCTACTAGGGAGGCTGCCCACCTCCCCCAAGTGCTCTAGGAACCTATCCCACCTATGCTCTCCTAGTTGTCCTGCCTCGTGGTCTCCTCCGTGGAAGCGTTACCCTTGGAACTATTAGCCAAGGTGGGGGTCTGAACCAATCATCATATGCATGTGTAGTGCTTGGATCTTCCTGCCCCTGATCATAGGCCCATGGCCTAGCCACCAACTGTCAAAAGGAATCAACTATGTCAGACACTAGAATCATCCATCCCCATGTGGTCTCTCTAGATGATCTAGAAAATATGGCCACATACTGATCATCTAGTTGATCCTAAACATCTCCAAACTGGTGGGCCACACTGTCTGGCAGGTAGTGCTCTATGATTGTATGCTCTTTCCCTTGCATCAATCGATCTTGTTGAGCATAGAATAAATACTAGACTTCACCATACCAAGCAAACATCTGTAACCAGGGCCTCCATGTGAATACTGTCATCTCGTCTATGAATCAACACTAGTGGGATAGACCTAGCCATCCTGTATGCTTCAAGGTGATCCCACCCTTGTATCTCCAAACCACTAGATTGTCAGGCTTTATATCAACCACATTGATCATTGGTTAGAGCATGACAATGTGCTCCCAGGCCCAAATATGCAACAATGTAACATCAGTACCAATCGCTCGGTTGTCGCAGTATGCAAACTCATGCAAGTCATGGTATAAGAAGGCTAGCATCACTGATCCACAAGTAAACAAGGTCCTCCTATGTAGCATCCTCTCCTAGGCCAAGCCCCATCTTGGACTAAAATATCAACCTCGTCGATCTGGAGCTACCAATCCATTTATAATTGTAGCCACAATCAGCCAAAAAGTCAACACCCAACCTCTATAATACTCCAGATCAAGTTGGCCCTTGACAAATGTGAGCTCCTCTGTCTCCATGATCTCAAAGCACGCATTAGTATTGGCATCAATGTCATATATCACTTGATCACCATGTATCAGCAACTGAAGGATCTGCCATACATCCTCCAAAGTAACAGTCACCTCGCCAATGGGAAGATGAAAGGACAAGGTCTCACTATGCTACCTCTCATCCAATGCAATCATCATCGCCAAGTGGGTCTGGACAACAAGTGCATAGGTGACATACCAAAGGCCGATCTCCCCCAAGTGCTACTATCATAACTCATGCAAACCGCTCAATTTGTTCATCACCAAGGGTCGATGCTCACCTGAAAGCACAGGCTCTCTAATCTCCTACACCCATGAAGCCACATTGTCAAAATTTGTAAAAATACCTGACCCTGTTTGGAGTTTTCGACATCAAGAGAATGAATGTGTTCCTATTTGCAAGGGCATCACCATTTGAAAATTCCAAACAACGATGATGGACCCTTTGAAAATGCAAAACAAACTGCGGTGTTGCCATTTACACTAGTGAGCCCTTTTAACCTGAAAACCCTAAACTCAAACTTGACCATGGTGTCGCCATTAACACTGGCATCTCCATTTGGAGTTTGAAGCCCTAAAATAAAATTGCGACACAATGTCACAATTCACGTAAGTGATGCTATTTGAGCCCTAACATCGCTGATTTTGCACTTTGAGCATCGCTATATAGCGACACTAGGGACTTTGACTTTTCAAAATGTAATAAATGCACTTAAAAATCAAATTACAAAATTGGGTTAGGGTCACATACTGATGGTCCTGCGCCTGGAGGTCTTTGGTGCACGTGGAATCACTCAGAAATGTGTCAGGGAAGCACTCTTTACGCCATTATGTAGAAAGGTTAGCGCTTAAAAGACTAGAAATCTCAAAGTGTGAATGCAAAAATGAATGGAAAGTGACCCATCCAAGCCTATTTAAACATGAAAATTAGGGTTTTTTGCCCCGATTTAGCCGTCGAACAAGGGTTTTGCACCCTAACACCATTTTATCCCAACTGAAGCTCATTTCACATCATTTTTTTGCGTTTTGGCACATTTTCAGCATCCTGGAGGCTTTCTAGACCCGCCAGATGACTTGTCTTTTTTTCAAGAAATCACCCAAAAATCTAAATATTCATCCAATCTCTTAAGGGGGAAATTTACCAACATAATTCTTCTCGTTGGGGCATTAGTGGCGCATCTGAAAAATAAAAATAAAAATGAATTTTGATCTCGGCAAGGTTGTTCTTTGAACCAACGCAGTAGGTACATTGCTTCAAAGAGGGAAAAAATGTAGACATGTAAATTATTTTGATTGATATCATACACTCGACTCTAATTCACTAAATTCAATTCTTCCTTGATCACTTCTTTACTAATCATTTAATTGAATAATCTTTATTTAATTAAATTCATTAAATTCCTCCTTAATCAAATAATACACTTTATCAGATTAATTCATTATAATTCCTCTTTGATTAAATAAATCAACTTTATTTAATTGAATTCTAATGTTCTTATTTAATTAAATAAATCAATTTTTATTTAATCAAATCATAATGTCCTCTTTGTGATTAAATAAATTAACTTTATTTAATTATATCCTAAAGTTCTTCATTTAATTGAATAAATTAAATTTATTTAATTAAATCCTTAATCTCCCAACTATCCTCTTATTTGATTTAAATAAATCTAAATATCTAAATCAAATGTCAAATCAACTAATCTAATCTAATTAATCCTAATTAACTCCTAACACTAATCCTCCATTCCTCTAGCTTTTGCAAGTTGCACATGTAAATCAATTTATTTGATTTATTAATTCCTCTATTTTCATTCAAATGTGGCATATTCTTGGAATATTCCACTTATTTGAATTCTCCCTCCCAAAGGACTTTTGTCCTCCAACTTGGCATTTAAGGCTCTTACATGTCCTCTCCTTGAGCCAACTTGGCATTAACTCCACTTACATCCCCTCTTGCACAAGTCACTTCTTCAAATTCAAATCCACCTACATGCATTTAACATGCACATTGTCCAAAATGTGCTCCACTCTCCTTCATTAGCATGTTGACAAGTGGCACAATACCATTGGTTCAAATGTTAATCCCACATTCATCCTATTCCTCATTCTTCAATCCTTCTCCATTATAAATAGAGGCCTTCTCTATTTGATTTGGCATCCACAATCCATGTAAGATCACTATTCTCATTTGAATCCACAATTATTAACAAGTTTTATGCAAGGTTATTATAGTCATTTTGAATCCATTCTCATCCACATTTCATCCATGTTAGTATAGAACTTTAGCAATCTTAGCAAGGTTATTGACATTTTGCATCAAGGAGCACACAATCATCATCAAGCTTATCAAGGAATTGGGAAAGGGTTTCTTTCCACATCAAAGAAGCACCAATTCCCCCATGGGATGCTAGTTTGAGCATTTTGAATAAGATTTCATTAGCTTTCATTTAATATTTTATCTTGTTTTCTTGTTCTTGTGTTTGAATGAATTTCATGGGGAATGTTTGGTTTAAACTTGTTTGAGGACTAATGTTTGCTTGTTTTTCCATGTTTGAGTAGGTTTAGGCAAAGCATTCTACAGTTAAAAAATCTTGTGTAATCATATAAGGCACTAGAGTAGCATATGGCATAAATATGGAATCGAAGAGCATAAACACATATCAGTTCATTTAAGGAAATAAGTCCCTAGCACTTGGTGATAAAAAATGGAAATATGTGACATGCAACCAAAATTATAGGGAAGGCCTCAATGTAACACTTAGAACATGGTTATGTCATCCAACTTGAAGGAATAACTCTCAATTCCCCTCTCTGTGGATATTATCTACTTGGGATGTGAATGGATCACATGAGCATAATAATGTAATATGTAGCTATGCAAGATCATAGGGTGATCCCACAATAGTGGTTTACAATTTTTTGCCAAACTGGACACTAAAATTATTATTTTTAACTAAATCTTCACATTTGGGCAGCTATAGCGGCTAAACTGTGAAAATTTTGAAGATAATGCAAACTAAAGTCTCATCACATTTTTTCTGTAGATTCTAAAAAATATTTTTTCAAAAAATTTTTAGAACCATTTTTACACTTCTTTCCATCTCCCACCTAAAACCGGTTTTTCAAAACAACATTTTTATAAAGTGACAATGCATCGTATAATGCATAACTTTTTTCCATGAAGGATAAAATTCTAATTTTCAAATTTAGACTGTGAATCATATCTAGTGCTTCCACTTGGTTATAAATTTTTTTATTGAATATTTTTTCTTTAATCAAGTCAAGTCAAACCAATTACACATAATTCAGACATAGCCGCTAAACCATATAACTTATAACTTTTTGTATATATCTAAATCAAAAAAAATTTGGTTGGATCAAGGACTTCAATATCTGGTGCACTTCCATATTTTTCATTTTTTTTTTTGATAATCTGCTATTTTTCCACATGTGCAGAACATAGACCTTCATTTTTGATGAAAAACCTATGTTTAATAAAACTAAAAAAATAAATACATAATAAAACCAAAACATATTAAGATTATATTCATTGGATAGCTTGTTTCGAAGACTACCTGATTCCAATTGGGTTTGTGAAGATTGATCCATTTTCATCATCAACCCGAGCTCCGAACTACAAAAATTCAAGGTTTTTTGGTGTCTCAGAGGAGGGATGAGGAATAAGGGGGGTTCGAGTGAACCCCTAGGGGTTCGCTCGAACTAGGGTTCATTCAAACCCTGGTTCATTCGAACCCCCCTTTTATAAGGGCTTTTGTTTTCATTTTTAGCGGGGAAGCATTAAAAGGGTTCGTCCGAACCCAGGTTCTAGCCAAACCCCTAATGGGTTCGGTCGAACCAATAGGTTCATACAAACCCCTAAAATCAATTGTTTTTCCATGCATTCATTTTTTGTGAGTTTTCCTTCCTCAATCAAATTGTAAAACACTATCATGGGTTTCACCAACATTGAATAATAGCTAGGTACACGGGTAAGATAATGCAATAAATAATAAATTTATAAAAAATAGGAAAAAATTAATTCAATGACCCCCAAATGCAAAATATGTGACAACGATAACATAAGAGAAGGAAAGAGGGAGCCATTGATGACCAAAAATATGTACCAAATGCAGGATTAGCAGTCAATGTAATAATAAAACAATATAGTCTTGGAATCACAAGTGCTAATCATGGTATAATCAATATAATGTACTCATCCATAGATACAGCGAAGCATGCACAAAATAATATTTAAACATGAAAATGTAGACATGCAAAATTAACATTCTCGCATTTGATCGTGATCATTCATCAACCCAATCCAGATGTCACATTAGATCATTCATCAAATCAAATAATCCAAAGGCTTAATCAAATAATATCATTTCATCTCTCATAAATCATTTCAACCTTCATCTTGCATCATCTCCATTTAATTAAATAAATCAGGACTTCATTTAAATCAAATCCTAAATCATATTCCATCATTTTCTAATTCAAATAAATCAATTATCAAAGTCTTAAAAGTCAAATCACCTAATCAGCATTAAATCAGCATAATCATCATCTATTTAATCTAACCTTGATTAAATGTTAATCCCATCCCACTTGCATTATCTAGATCTAGCCACTTGCACAATAAATCAATTTTATTGATTTATTAAAACACTCATTTTCCCTCAACATGACAAGTCAAACATGACATTTATTGCTGTTTTTCTTGTCCCCCTCTCAAAATTTATTGCAACTTCAAATTCAAATTCTCCCTCTCATGGGCACATTTCCCTAATCTTGCACAACCATTGACCACTCACCATTTGACAAGTGTCATCTTCTCATTAGAGGATCTTTAGTCCCACATTCACCATCTTGGCCAATCTCTCATCAACAAAATCTATAAAATAAGGCCTTCATTCTCATTCATAGATCCACAACTTTATGCAAGGTTACTCTCTTGGTTTGAGAAATAATCTTGTTTTCATCTCCATTGCACTTCATCATTTTAGCTAATAATCAAGGATTGGGAAAGGGTCACTAGCACATGTGACACCAATCCACTATGAGATGCTAGTTTGATCATTAGAATGATGCCTTTCTATGTTTTGCTTGTTTCTTTGGCACCATTCTTGTGATTAGATGAATCTTATAGGGGATCTTTTATTTGCTTTGGTTTACTAACAATACTAAGGGTTTTTGTTTTTGATTCAATACTGACGCATCCATATGCATTTAAATCTATTATGATCTTTTATTTTATTTTATCTAACATCTATGCAGGTACAATGACAAGAGATCTTTGCTGTATTTACTTGGTCCACAGTGATGATTTTGCTCAGAGAGGACATTAATTAAAGTTGCATTCATATCGGTCCGCTTGGTTGTTACATTTCCATAAACAAATTATGCGCCCATTAATGGATTGAGTGCTACTGACATTCCTTATAGATTGCTTCCAAATATCTTTTTCTTTTTTGAAGCTCCACATTCCTTTCTGACACATTGCTGCAAAACATTGACTTTTTTACTGCGCACAGTCCACATGGTTTCCTTTAAGTAGTGTGTGGTGCCATGAACCATCCATTTTCCTTAGTAAAGCTTTTAATGTATATGTCTTTCAAGAAGTTGATTGGTTCATGTCCTCATTATTACAAGTTATTGAAAGATTTACGAGTTATTAAAATATTTACAAGTTATTGAATTTCAAAAGTTTTATTACAGTTACTTTGAACGGGTAAATATTTGAGCTTATGATGATAAATTTTCTTTGTGGTTGGTGTAATTTATTGACTTTCAAAAGTTTATGAATTATCACATCCTTTTGAATATTTTAGGGGATAGCCAAATATTTGAGATTATACTTTTGAAAGATTCATACTTTGTACGTAATTTATTGGCTCAATACTTTTGGTAATGTGGATTATGATAGGGGGAAAATGGCTCTAACAAGTGTGATACCTTCTCAATATCAAAACATGACTTACTTATAAGCCTTCCTTTTTGTTATCATCACTTAGAAACATGTTATTGTTTGAAGTTAAATCAAAATAAGTTGGATTCTCACATAAATTGTCTTTTTTGATAGGTACAAAAGCAAATGAAGGCAAAAAGGTGCAAGGCGAAAGAGAAGGCTATCAAACGAAAACGAAAGGAGGAGGATTTTTGTTTGAAAACACAATGTGTTTTTTAACACTTTAAATGTTTGATCAATACTACTTCACGAAAGGAGGAAATTTTTTTTTTTTTGAAAACACAATGTGTTTTTTAACACTTTAAGTGTTTAATCAACACTACACGAAATTGTTTTCCTTTTCGCTTTAGAACATTAGTTTTCAATTGGGGCTAAAACGAACAATTTCATTTTCATTGCAAAGGGCTTTAAACGAACCTTAGAACACACTTACTAGATTTCGTT
>VDFB02117796.1:0-75570 GCA_007258455.2 Sequoia sempervirens | reverse complement strand
TTTTAGGAAGTGCCCACTTAGAAAATTAGTAAAAAATAAATATTCATTAAAAAATTATCAGAAAAATTATGCATCAACTAGATGTTGTTAGCTAACTTCTGACCGTAGCGATTTTAAAAATACTAAAAAAAAGTTCACCGTGCTTAGGTCGTACAAGAGTTGCTATGTTATGTTTTTATGAAAAAAACAACACCAATTTGTGTACATCCCTCTATTGAACCCCTTAATCTCAACCATTTTCAAAATAAATTAGTAGTTTAGAAAGTAGACTCAGAGCACTTCGATCCTTTTTTTTGTTCTATCTCAAAATTTTGAGTGTAACTATCCTCAATTTCACGTCCAAGGTCAACATTTCCTAATTTTAGAAAAAAAAGTGGCCACTTAAGCCCCCTTTTTGGGAACCATCTTGGTGCACTTACCCGAGTGTTTTTCAATTCAACTAAGTGTTTCAAGTCAACTTGAGTCAAAATCAAGCTTGGAGAGAGTTATTTGTTCATTTTTTAAAGATTTGACTTCGACAACCTGACAAGCAAACATTCTCAGATCTGGTGTTGCAAAGTTGTCTCCTAGTTTTTTAGAAATTTGGTGGAGGATTGATTCACCACTTGTGGGGAATGAGTCCCACCTTAGGGCTGGAAACTTGAGTTTTATCAGATTTCAGATCCCAACAAACAAAAATCAACTCCCGACAGTTTTTCACCAGTAGGTGGACTAATTCACCACCTTGGATGAATGAGTCCCACTGTGAAAAATCAGTAAATTTCATCGGCATCCAGAACACTGTAGAAAGCTCACATTTCACTCAGGTGCACTTATATTCATCCCTATACCTTATGTTTTGCATAATTTCTTCATTTACATAGTTGTTTGCATATCACAATGTGATTTCAAACATAGTTGTAATTGCACTCTTGCATTCATTTTCAGTCATCTAGATTAATCTATTGCATTTAGTTAACTTTATTTACATAATATCACATCACATACATCCTAATTTGAGTGATACATAAGCATTTTTGGCCCTATCTCTCACTGTTTAGGTGAAAAACCCTACAAGTGCAAGAGTAGTCCATAGGGTCCCAAAAATCTATGTTTCAGATGCAAACTAGTGATTTATGAATTTTTTCTATAGATTCTAAATATATATTTTTAATTTTTTTGGAATCATATTGCATTTCTTTTTCCATCTCCTTCGAAAACTAGTTTTTAACGGTAAACACCATTTTTAGAGAGTGATGTTCACCGTAAACAACATAACCTTTTTTCTATGAAGGATAAAATTATAATTTTTTTGAATTTAGATTTTTATCTATGATATCTAGCATGTTCATTTGGTTTCATACTAAAATATTTTTTCTTAATTGAATTTTGAATTCAAACCAATTAAAATTTAGACATAGTCGAACTTATACAACATAACTATTTTGTATGTATAGAAATTCTTTTTTTTGCTAGATCAAGGACATCAATACCTAGCACAGACATATTTTTTAGAACTTTGTTTTGATAATCTACAATTTTTCCACATGTGTAAAACAAAGAGCTTGATTTTCAGTGAAAAACCTATGTTTAATTAAACTAAAAAAAACATAATAAAACCAAAATATATTAAAACTATATTTTATGGGTAGATCATTTCAAGGACTATAATCATCCAGTTGGGTCTATGAAGTTGATTTCATTTTCATCTTCAATTTGAGCTCTGAAAAGTTAAGTTTTTTGACTCTCAGTTGCTTGTGATGATGTGTGATGTTTGTCCTTGATGACAAAACTAGTTCTTATAATGGTATCCAAAACTAGTTCTTATAATGGTGTTCTTTGATTGACATGGTTTGATGTGCAGTTTGGATGCTCAAGATTGGTTGTTTGGCATTTGATGCAAGATGCATTCACTTATTGATTAGTAGGATTGATTGGTTCTCATGATATGCAGATGGTGTTGTCACATGGTGTGTCATTGACATCATGCACACATTTTATACAGTTGGGATGGTCTAATCTTGGTGTCATATGATTTGGTTTAGTTTGTATCATGATTTCCTTGGCTCTATCTACATCATTTTGATGAGCGACATGATGTTCAGTTTTGGATCTACTTTACATGATATTCTTTCAGTGTTTATGATTATGTTGGATTGACAGTGTTGATAAGGCATTATACAGGTTATTCAGAATTGATCATTTTTAGGATCATTTGAAGGCTCCATTTGAGGTTGCATGTCATAAGTTATTTGATCATATTTTGATTGATCATTTGCAGGTTTAGTTGGTCAAAACAATCATTTCTCAGGTGACTAAGGTCATTTGGTCTTTCTTGTTACATTTTAATGTGTTTGATTATGCACATTTCTATTGCATATCTCATGGCATTTTTGACTTGACAATATCATTGTGCCAATGGTTCTTTGACTTCTCTATATGGGCCTTGCTATGATAATCAACATTGAAGTGTTCATAAGCATCTTGATTGATTTAATGTGGCTTTGCCATTGGTACTTGGTATGGTTCATTGTTTATATATTGCATTTCTAGCAATTACCTTGAAAAAGGTATCAGGCATTATGGTTATTGACTTACATTGTTTTAAAATTTCAAGGTCATCGATATTTTATGAATCTTGGTTTATTACAAAGGAAATTTTTGAATGTCACATGGTAGTGACAAGATATTTGGCAGTCATCATTTTTTTGGTTCAATCGTTATCTATTTCGGCATTTGAAAGTCTTTGATATGGAATAATTTTTACAAGCTAATGATGTTTTGGGCATTATGAGGTAGCATGTATTGTTCATTGCTTTTTGTAAGTGGTGACTTGGCATCAATAACCATCATTGATAATGCACATGTGGCAATTATTTAATCCCATTATTCTTGGACAACAAATTTTAAAGGTATTATATGATGTTTGTTTACGGACTTAAGATGATCATTTGTTTTTGAAAAGTCTTCTAAGTTATTTGATGCAAGCTTTTTGAGCAAGGCATTCTTTTGATACTCCATTTTGAAACCCTAGCAACCATGGAGTTTCTTTTCTCTGCAATGACAGTTGGATTTATGGTTAGTATGCAGTGGTTTCATAGACTCAACTCAATGTATGAGCTCGGTTAGCAATACATGGTTGAAATTTTGAGCTCTGACTGTAGAAGTGTTGATTTGTTGGTTGGATAGTGGACTCCTAGCTTAGCTTCAGGTATTCTTACAGTTATCTTTGCTTTCGACAGCAAGGTGAGGAATTTTTTTTTGTTCTGGGTTGTAATATTTCTTTTGAAGAAGCAAGGTATAGAAGATTTCAAAGGATAAAATTATTTGAATCTGTTTTGTTTCATTTGGGAAAATGTTTAAAATTTATTGGCAAAAAAGAATGAAATTTGGTTAGGGCTTCTCATATCTCATGGGTAACTATTTTTCTGTTTAGGGTTTCTAAACCCTAACCCGAGTTGATTTTCAATTATTCAAATGACATATAGAAAGTATCTTGCTTCTATTTAAGAAGAGTTTTTGGTATTTCTTGATTTATGGAGAAAAGAAATGTTGTGAGACATCAGGCTTTATTCTTATAGTGACAAGATATTGTTTTATGTTGAAAATCATTGAATCTCAGATACTTTGTAAAGGAAGATGTTGATGCACAACATTCTTCAATGTAATTATTGATATGTTTACATACATAGTTTTCTATTGAAATTATAGAGTTGCAAAATCTGCACTTCTAGGGTTTTGATAAGATGCTATAATTGTTGTGTATTAAAATGGGGTTAGTGCTCCTTGGAATGGGTGTTCCTAAATTTGAAAGGGGTTGGTGCTCGTAGAGTTGGTGCTCTTAATTTTTCTTGTAAGGAATTGTAAATAGTGATTCTATTTAAGCCAGTAAGGAATCATTTTGGAGTTTTTTTTCTACCCCAAGAGGGTTTTCCACTCGTCAAATTCATGTTCTCATAGTGTCATTGTTTTATTTTGATAATTTTGCAAGATTGTGATGTTTTTCCTTATCAGTTCATAGTTGAATGATTGTCTTTACATTTCTTCAAATATTTATACTGAAACTATTTTGTTAATGTTATTAACTTTCATTCAAGTGGAAACACAAATCGTTCATTTAAATTCTATCCATACCAATGTCTTATTCATATGTTAATTGATACACAAATTAAGTCTTCTTCAAAAAATGTCATTTTTTTCTTGATTTAAAAGTGAACACAAATCCTTGCTCTTTAAAACAAAAAAAATATTGTGGCTTTCATAAATCACTAATTCATCCCCCCTCTTAGTGATTTTAGTCTTCCAACAAAGTTCACTTATATTTTGAAACAAATAAAAATAGTGTTGAAATTTGGTTGATTAAAATGGGGTTGTATGTGTAGATACCTGAATTTGGCCACCCCCATATGGTCAAATTCACTCTTTGATTCTTCTATCCCATACCCATAAGCCATATTAATTAAGTAATTTATTACTTGGTTAATATTTCATCCTATTTCTAATGTTCCCTAAGGTGTTTAACTAATTAATTGAATACCTTATCCTATTCCTCTCTAAATTAAATAATATTCCAATTTATTTAATTTGGTCACTTTTTTTAGAAATGAAAGCAACACTACTTTAATGGAAATTTGATTTAAGATAAATTTCTGCAATCTTCTAAGTGTGTATTATCAATGGAGATCATAACATAAACTATAAACCCACAATATAAAAATATACTGAAAGCATAATGAAGCACACAACACAGTATTTAACATGGAGAAAACCCTTTCAGGTAAAAAACTCCACCAAAATAAGAGGCCAAGTTGTATTATCTTCACAAAAGGAGATTGCAAATACATTCACTTCCTCTATCTTTCAACCTCACTCTGGCAGAACTTGGGTACTTGTAAAACTGTTATGCAACAAAAAATAAATGGAAAATACTTATAGAAAAGTGTCTCCAACAAGGCCTAGGCGTTCAATTTCTCTCTCCCACATGCAAGCATCAAAGTGGAATCAACATGCAACGTACAAGTGTCAAAAGACTGTTCCCAAGTTGGGTGCCCATATCCATTCATGGCAACTTACTGCATCTTATGACATGTCATAACCATCATAGATACCTTCAACATGCATGCAATCCAAGATGGGTGCCTGGGGATAAATAGAGAAAATATAGAACAACCATATCTACCATATGCATCATAGTGTCATAGAATCTTATGACAACTTATAGTTGTCATAGATTCTTTGCATGCACCCACCAAACATTATGGCGTGTGTCATACATGCAAAAAATAATTGATTCTCCAAGTGGAAACACATAACCTCTTTTACAATAAGTTTTTACATTTACCAATAGTAAAATTCACTCTATAATTACTATCGGCAACTCTGAAACTTACCATGGACAGTAAATAACTTTTACCACTGTCAGTGAAACTTGTAAAACTCCTTATGGGTAATTACTAATAACAAATAATAAATGGAATAAATGCAATATTGGGATTTATAAGGTTAATGGCACCTTATCCCAACATTCTCCCACTTAACATTATACCTTGTAAATCAACCCATAGGAGATCAAATGAAAATTAATCAGGCACTAGAAAGGAGGCCTATGGCCTCTTTGCACCACATGAACTTCTCTATGCTCACAGTTTTGGTCAATGAATCTGCAACATTCTTCTGAATGTCTATCTTCTTCAACTCAATCTTTCCATTTGTAACCAACTCTCAAAAAAAGTGATACTACACATCAACATGCTTAGTTCGAGCATGATACATAGGATTCTTGGCTAAAAAAATAGCACTCTAGCTATCACAACTAATTTGAATGATCCTACAATCAAATCCAATACCTATAGTGAGTCTTCTCAACCAAACTACCTCCTTAGAGACATTAGTAGCAGCCATATACTCTACTTCAATGGTAGACAAACCAACTATGGGTTGCCTCTTACTCATCCAACTCACTACACCTCCAAACAAATTAAATACATAGCCACTAGTGGACCTTTGACTATCCAAATCACCTGCCCAATTTGCATTAACAAAACCATGTATGTCCAAAGATTAATTAGTGTGCTATCAGTACCAAAATAAACCAAACAATGATCAGGAGTACCTACAAGATATTTAAACACCCTCTTTGCATAATTCTAATGTTTTCTACTAGGGTTAGACATAAATTTTCTCAAAACTCCCACTGCTTGTGCAATATATCATATAGTGCAAAGCATTGCATACATCAAAGTCCCTACAACACTAGCATATGGAACATTAGACATATCCTCAAGATCATCCTTAGTCTTTGGACACATATCTAATGAAAGATTAGTACCAATCATAAAAGGAACTCTAACTAGATTACAATCTTGCATAATAAACCTCTACAAAATAGTATTCACATACTTGCTTTGTGATAACCAAAGCTTTTTGTTTCCTCTGTCCTGATCTACATTCCCAAAATATACCTATCAGCTCCAAGATCCTTCATATCAAATGCACCTGAAAAGTTGGGATTTAAGCTCACTAATCATATCCTTAGTATTTTTGAAAAGTAACATGTCATCAACATACAAAACAATAACCAACATAGAATCACCAACACAATGAATGTAAACACAATGATCCTCCTTGCTTCTAACAAAACCCAATTTTAAAACAAAAGAATCAAAATTTTGATACCACATTCTAGGGGACTATTTTAAACCATAAAGAGACCTCTTCAACCTGTAAACCCAATGTTCTTTTCCTTTTACCTCAAAACCAATAGGTTGTTGCATATATATTTCTTCTTCAAGATCTCCATGCAAGAATACAGTCTTGACATCCATTTGCTCAATATCTTAATCATAAGCTGCAACAATGGATAAGAGAAATCTAATAGAAGTAAATTTAGCAACAGGAGAGAATATCTCACCAAGATCAACTCCCTCTCTCTAGGAGTAGCCCTTGGCTACTAGTTTATCCTTGTACTTCTCCAATCAATCATCTACTCCAAACTTCTTCTTGAAGACCCACTTACATCCTATGGATTTTCTTCCTTTGGGAAAATGAACAAGATCCCATGTGTTATTAGAGTCTGAGGCCATCATCTCCTCCTGCATGGCTAACTACCAAGACTCACTATCATTTGTAGAAATAGCTTCCCTATAGGATCTAGGTTCATCATTAGTACTCAATAAAGCATATGCACAACGGAAATTTGGTGGGCTATACCTATCAACTAGATTTTGTTATCTTGGGGATCTCTTAAAGGGTGGAGTATGAGACTCAATTGGTCCTTTTGTATGATCATATATACCAACTTCTTCTGTAACAATAGACTCATCTTCATCAGAACTACTCGAATCTTCTTCTTCTTCTTCACCCCCCAATCCATCATTCTATTCTTCCTGATGTGCAACTTGCTACTCTAAATCAAAGTGCACCTTCTTTACCTTTTCTTCTTTTTCTTTTAGCTGCTCAAGTTCAGAAATAGCTCTAAGTTCCCTAAAAATAACATCTCTAGAAAATATAATCTTGCAGGTTAGTGGATTCCAAAGCTTATAACCTTTAACATTATCACCATATCCAATGAGTGTACACTTTTCTACTTTTTGATCCAACTTAGATCGCCCTTAGGCACATGAAAAAAATCCTCACAACCAAAAATCCTTAAATGTGAAACTAAAGGTTTCTTACCTATCCACACTTAATAAGGAGTCGAATCAAGAGCCTTACAAGGAGATCTATTTATCAAGTAGCAAGCAGTACATACAACCTCTTCCCAAAATTATTTATTCAACTGTGAATCACTCAACATACTTTTGGCTCTTTCTATAATCATTTGGTTCATCCTTTTTGCAACACCATTATATTATGGTGTATATGAAGTTGTCTTTTGTCTGATTATACCTGCATGCTTACAAAACTCATCAAATTCCTTAGAGAAATATTCTCCTCCATTGTTAGATCCTAATATTTTAATCTTTAAACCTAATTGGTTCTCTACTAAGACTTTTAATTCCTTAAACTTTGTGAAACCTTTAGATTTATGTTTAATAAAATAAATCCATGTAAATATGGATACATCATCAATGAAGGTAACAAAATAATGATATTTTTTGATAGATTCAATATCCACAAACCCAAACACATCCATATGAATAATTTCTAACTTCTCTTTTGCTCTATTGCTTCCTGAATGAAAATATTTTCTGTTTTGTTTACCGAACACACAATGTTCACAAAAATAAAAGTCCTCATCAGAATAGGAGAAACCGTCTAAAAAGAACTTATTCTTAATAGTTTTTAATACATTATTACTTTTGTGGCCCAATCTACAGTACCACAACATACATGCATTTTTAGTACTAGCCTTAGATACATATGAGGCATTACAAACTGTAGTGGCTTCAAGCTTGAATAGGTTTCCCAATCTCTTCCCCTTTGCTACCACCAATTTTCCTCTCACTAATTTGTAGCTATGTTTGTCAAAAGTTACATACATTCCCAAATCATTCAGCTTTGAAATGGAAATTAGATTTCTAGCTAATCCAGGAACATGATAAACTTCAAGGAGGGTTTTAATCCTCCCATCATTGAAACACAACAATACCTTGTCTTTCCCAACAATTGGATATGAAGAGTTGTCTCCAAGGTATATGTTACCTCCATCATATTTATCATATGTGGAGAACCATTCTTTATGCGGGGTCATATGGAACAAGAATCCCGAGTCAACCAACCAATGATCATTAGAAACTATATTACAAGAAGAAATTAAAACATCTTCACTTGAATTCAAGGACTTATTAGAAGCATTCTCCCTCTTGGGGTTTTTGCAATCCTTCTTTACATGTCCCCTTTTATCGTAGTTTCAACACTTAACTATGAACATTCTTCTTTCCAGGAGTCTTAAAATGGACCTTGCACTTTTCCTTAGCCCCTTTCTAATCTCCTTTCGGTCCCCTTTCCTTAGACCTTCCCCTGACACTAAGAGCATCCCCTGAACTATCCAAACTCTTATTCCTTAACTGATATGCTAGTAAGACTACAACAAGGGAATCCAACTTCGGATCTGTGGTGTTAGCAGTGATAGCAAGGATAACATTCTCCCATGACTCTAGTAAAGAATAAAGAAGCAAGATACATTTATCTTCCTCATCTACTTCAAGATCTACTGAAGCAAGCCAACTCATCATCAAGATAAAAGAATTTAAATGCTTTGCAAGTGACTCACCCTCTTTCATTTTCAAAGAAAATAACTTTCATTTTAAATAAAGTTTGTTTACCATACTCTTGGCTTGGTAGATCTTACCCAAACGATTCCATAATTTATGTGCAGTTTCTTCTTTTGCAACATTCAACAAGAAAGAGTTAGAAAGACACAATTGGATTGTACCATGTTCCTTTTTATCCAATCTATCCCACTCGTCTTGAGAGACATCGCCAGGTTTCTTCTCCTTTTTAAAATCCTACCATTGGTTTCTTTCTTCCAAAAGGTCTTCCATTTTCAGCTTCCACAACTCATACCCCATGTCGTTGAATTTTTCAATGTCCAAGCGAGAGGTTGATGCAACTATAGATGCAACCATAATTTCAACACAAGATCTACAAAACAAATACAACCAAATCTCCCACTATAGCTATAGCTTCCACACTACCACCCAAGAGTCAAATCTAGTCAAAATTTGATACCAAATGTTAGCAATGAAAGCAACACTACTTCAATGAAAATTTGATTTAAGATAAATTTCTGCAATCTTCTAAGTGTGTATTATCAATGGAGATCATAACATAAACTATAAACCCACAATACAGAAATATAACAGAAGCAAAATGAAGCACACAAATCAATATTTAACATGGAGAAAACCCTTTTGGGTAAAAAACTCCACCAAGAAAAGAGGCCAATTTGTATTATCTTCACAAAAATAGATTACAAATACATTCACTTCCTCTATCTTTCAACCTTCACTCTAGCAAAACCTGTGTACCTGTAAAACTGTTATGCAACAACAAATACATGGAAAATACCTATAGAAAAGTGTCTCCAACAAGGCCTAGGCGTCCAATTTCTCTCTCCCACATGCAAGCATCAAATCGGCATCAAAATGCAATGTACAAGTGTCAAAAAGACCCTTCCAAAGTTGGGCACCCATATCCATGCATGGCAACTTACAAAATCTTATGACATGTCATAACCGTCATAGATTCCTTCAACATGCATGCAACATAAGATGGGTGCATAGGGCTAAATAGA
This sequence comes from Sequoia sempervirens, assembly GCA_007258455.2. Taxonomy (NCBI): domain Eukaryota; kingdom Viridiplantae; phylum Streptophyta; class Pinopsida; order Cupressales; family Cupressaceae; genus Sequoia; species Sequoia sempervirens. The sequence continues at coordinate 65,354 of VDFB02117796.1, read as the reverse complement.
GAAAATATACAACAACCATATCCATTATATGCCTCATAGTGTCATAGAATCTTATGACAACTTACAACTATCATAGATTCTTTACATGCACCCACCAAACATTATGACGTGTGTCATACATGCCAAAAATAACTGATTCTCCAAGTAGAAACACCTAACCTCTGTTACCATAAGTTTTTACATTTACCAATAGTAAAATTCACTTTGTAATTACTATCGGTAACTCTGAAACTTACCGTAGACAATAAATAATTGTTACCACTACCAGTGAAACTTGTACAACTCCTTATGGGTAATTTCTAATCACAAATAATAAAAGGAATAAATTTATTATTGGGATTTACAAGGTTAATGGCACCTTATCCCAACAACTTTTCCCAAATGAATTAAAATGTTTTTTTAATTCATACCCTTTCTCCCTCCTTGTCCCATCCTCCTACATTTTCCCTAATCCTGATTAGCCCAGTTAATACCTAATGAACGTGTGCAAATTCCTAATCATCATTAGGGTCACATCCTCCATAAAATGCAAGTGGATTCCTAATCAGGGTTATTCACTTAATCCCTCATTTGCACAACCTAAATCAATGATTTAACCCAACCTAATCCCCATGAAATTTATGGCATCTACCCTTGTTCAACCTTATTAATGACTTTCTCCTTTTGAAGAAGTCATCCCCTTGCCCTTTGGAATTTTAAATTCCAATTTATTTCTCCCATGAATTTTGAGGAATTTTTTATTCCTTTCTCAATCCCTATAAGAATTTTTGAGAAATTTTTAATTTCTCCCTTGTTCTCTCATTGTACAAAAGGACAAGAAACTCCTTTATGAGGAGATCTTGCCCATTCCCTAGGTACTTACAAGTACCTCCATGTTGTTGCCACCTCATTGTCACTTCACCTCCTCCTCTCTGCATCCTCATCCACATGTCACCATCTCATGGGTTGAGATGTCTTAATACATCTTAGCCCTAGATCTTCTACCCTAGGATGAATTTCAACCCTCCATTCTTTTGGATGCTTTTCCCTAAAAGCAATGAAAATTGCTTCATTTGCATATCACACACTTAGCCATTTTCAAGCACACTTGCATCCAAGATTTCAAAACCTCCATTGTTGTAGCCATTTTAAGCTACCATATTGCACCAAATCCATTCACTATAATCACCATTGCATCCACCATCAAAATCTCTATCATTTTGTTGCAGCTTTAGGTCATTTTATCAAAGAAGGAGCATACAAATCATCAAATCAAAGGGCCAACCAAAGGAGAAACTCAAACAAGGTAAATTTTTTGTTTTATTGTTCATTTTGTTTGGGTTAAACTAGGCTCATCTTGAGTGTTTGTTTGTGTTTCCTTTCTTGCATTTCATTTAGTGTTTTCCATTTTTAGACTAGGAAATCACTTGCACACAGTAGGAACTAGTTAAGGGACCTATTTTCCTTTTATTTCATTAGGAAATGAGATCCACACTATGAAAGGACTATCAACCTTTAGGTGAGTCAAGTCAAAGTGGGAATCTACTAATTTCCTTTTTTACAAGGATGGGAAAAATGATTAAACAACATTTTGGGGACAAAGATTAAAAATAGAAAATCAAACCCAAAATGCAATCTACAACTTGGATCTTGAAGATTAAGCTCAATACTGATGGAACCAAAAATTGAAATGCAAGTCAAAGAGAGGTAAGATGATGTGCACTAGTCACCAAAAGTGTTATGCTAAAGTTGATCTAGGACTCATTTTCCCAAGGGCAAATGGGTCTTGAGTTAGGGTTTGTCTGCAACTTTCAAGATCCTCTACTATAGATTTGAATCTCTTAATTTTTCCAAGTTTCAGGTTCAAAAAGATGGAAATAAATTATGTAATTGAGTTTCTGTTAAATAATAACTTTTATGACAACTTCTCTAACAACTTTGACAACTTCTCCATTTTTTCTCTTCAAGAGATCGTCAAGATTTCTTCCACTTAAATTTGCAAACACAAATCAAGAGGGAAAATTATTTTGTCTTTGGTGAATGGGGGTTTTCCTTGGTCAAACACCATTTTGGTAATTAAACCTTGAAATGAAATGAAATAGTATGAAATGAATGATGAATGAATAACTCTATGTCACAACTCACCAAACTGTTGAATGAGCCATGGAATGTAGATTTGCAACTTGCATGAAAGAGATTCAATGGATGTGGATCTTGATCTTGAAACTTGATTTGAAACAATTCCTTGAGTGCTTGAATAGATCATGAAACCTACACCATCATATTAGCTCGAAAAACATGCATGATGCAAGAAGACTTTGACATGACAATTGGATCTTGATTGCTACAATAATTCTTGAATAGATCTACTCTTAAATTCCTTGGATTTCTCTTGAAATGCTCTTGAAAACTCTGGATTTCTTAGAACAATTTTTCTCATAAAATTGTTAGGTGAAACTTAGTAAAATGACCTTATACTTATAGGAATTCATCCTTAATTTCCCAAAATTTAAAATATCACAAGACGACATTGAAATATAGATTTGAAATTGTTAAAATACCACCAAAAACATAATTTAAATTTAGGTCCTAGGTCTAAGTGAGGACCCATTATCCCATGGGTGAATGGGTCCTAGGTCACTCACCTAGGACACACATTGCTCAATGAGAAGTGTTATGTTTAGGTGTTAATGAATTTTGGGTTTCCTCCTTAGAAGATGCAATTAATTAGGCTTGGATTTGAATTAAAGGGCCAATTAAGGAAAATTGAGCTCAATTAATTAATGGATCCCTAAGTAAGTGTGAAAGTGTAAAAGGTTACACTCTACAACACTAAGAATAAGGCACAATTAAGTCTATTTTAATTAATAGGTCCCTAAACTTAATGTGAATATATAAAATACATATTAAAACACTAAAATAAGGCATAATTAAATCCATTTTAATATTAATTCTTAATTAGGTGTGAAAATGTAAAGGGATACATTTTTCTACACTACAAGTTCTAAAATTAGGGTGATGAATTACTCTAGTTCTTCAATATTAACGAGTTCCATGTATGTTGATAGTCCACATACCGCTATTCAAGGGGTTTGTTTATATAAAAACTTCATACCATGATTTACTTGAATGTATCTCACATCTTTGCTATCTATTTTTGATACATATTTCCTCTCATTCCTTTGTCTATTTATCCCTTCTTTATTTTTCTCTCATTTTCTTACTCACGATCATCTTCTAGCTCCCTTTCAATTGCATCTCAATGCTAATGTCCTTTTATTTATATCTCTTTTTATCAAAACCTTTTGATCTTTGTTTATCCATCCCAAGAAATATACAAGATATTTGTCTCGGCAATCATGCCCTTTTAGATCTCTCTTATCCATCATCATCCCCTAGGTGTATAGTTCATTTCCTCAAAATTTAGCACCTAAGTATTTCCTACTACACATCTCAATTACTACCATTAATACTCCTTTCCATCATAGTATTCTTTACTATAATTTTCTTCCTTAGCTTTTATAACTTTTTCCTAATGCACCCACAAATTGGGCTCTCAACGATGGATTTGAAAATGAATCACATATTAGAAATTTGTGTTATTTCTATGTTGATGTTGTATTTTTAATTTAGAATGATAGATATGTAAGAAAATCAAAAGAAGTGTATTGGATTATAAAACAATACAAACTAAAATAAGCATACCCTTATACACCACTCATACATAAACAACTCCATATCGTTCTCATATATTCATAATGTCACACTATATTATACTATATCCATTACATTCACGTTTCATTCTAATATTATCCTCTTTTTTTAGTACTCATATATCTCTCTTCCAAACTCTCATATCAAATCTCACCTTAAAAGCCAAACAAGGCCAAACCAAAAAGTTAAAGCATGACAAAAAGAATAAATGGGAAATCAAAGGAAAGCTCATGTACCAACAAGAGAGTTGTCAAATTATTTATTAGTAGATTATGAATGTAAGAATATGGATGCATGGACAAACTAAAGACTAAAATTAAAGCACAACTAAGGAAAAGGCCAAGGTATAAATATGAGATTCTAGGGTGTGAACCCAGTGGCCTCTAGCCCAAATTGAAATTGGTGTTTTTGAAACAAAAGGATCACAAAATTATGCAATAAATTTTAAAAAAATATGAATGCATGCAAATAGGAGAACTTATATATAGAATATGTGATAAATATATAAGAATTTATGTAATGGATAAAAATATGGTACAAGATAAAATATCTAACTAGATACAAAATCGTACTATTTATCAATATATCTATGTATTAAAACAATCTCATCAACATAAATCCAAACTTAAATAAAAATGACATAAATATAAAAATTTCACTAGAAAATTATGACCACAAGTCCAACTTTCTCCTACCACATCCTTAATGAATCCAATTAAAAAATAAGAAATGTGAAACATAACTAAATAAAGTGGTGTTACATTTCTATTCCTTTAATAAAGAAAATTTAAAAGTAATATAAATGTGTTAAAAAATGATTGAGTCAAAAGTAAGTATTTGTTAAATTGATGAGTGATGCAATAGAAAAGCTAGTATTAGGGGAGAGGGGCCCATAGTGGAGCGGGGTCCAATAATGGAGATAGAAGTAGTCCTTAGTGGACCCCATAGTGGAGCACCTTAATATCCAATTGCAAAACACTTTCTATCCATAAAATACACAAGCTGACAAATCATGTGATAACACATCAGTGCACCAATAAAACATGACTTAGTGCACCAATATTGATCTCACTTTTCTTTGGCCTTTTTTGGATACCTCAACAAAAAGCATGCTAACGTGGCATCACATTTGATGATGTCCTAAAACGAAATATAGAAGCATGTGAGTTGACAAATAATCTGTTGTACAAAATTGGGATTGATTTTAAATTTTCACATAGGATTTTGAGAAACACAAAGTTAGGGTGCTCCACTATAGGACCCTGTCCCCTACTCATAGGGAAAATTATTAGAAACAAACAAACCCAAGAGGATCATGCTTGCAACTTAGGGCGATTAAACTATTTTTTTTCCACTGAATTTGTGTTTGACTTGAACAAAAATTGTTGCAAATTAAATAATATCCCTTTAATCAAACAACAACCATATTGAAGTTAGAGATTTGAACTAGAAAGAAATTAACCTTGAACATTTTAAGTTTGATATGATCTTAAGTATGTGGAAAATTTAATCTAAAATAATTGTATCCTATGCATCCCTAATATTGACATTGAACATTTTAAGTTTGATATGGTCTAAACTATGTGACAAAGTTAGTCTAAAATAATTGTATGTGGAAAATTTAATCTAAAATAATTGTATCCTATGCATCCCTAATATTGACATTGAACATTTTAAGTTTGATATGGTCTAAACTATGTGACAAAGTTAGTCTAAAATAATTGTATCCTAGGGATGCATCCCTAAGATTGTCTTTCATCTCTTATTTTAGGGGCATTTTATGGGTGGGGAACAAGAATAAAACATTCCTTCTATATTCAGTTTTATATCTATTTGGAATGTGTTTTGGTGGGATTGTTACCAATCACAAGGGTTCATAAATATATGTTAATGAGGAGCATGATGTGTACTTAGGATTGGGCGAGTTCATATTATTTGGTACAATTTAGTTTTATTTAAAGATCATCCGATTCAATAATTTTTTAAATGAATGTGATTAAATTTATGATTTTTTGTTTCAAATTTAGCCCTTGAGCTCTATTAATCATCTTATCATTTCGTATATATGTAAACATAGTAAATAATTATCTTAGTTTTAAAATAAACTTGTAATATATTTAATTATTAAATCGAGTGATGCTTACAAACAACTATAAAAATCATTGAAAAATGATAATGAGGATTTTCCCAAATATCTATGAGACGATCATTCTTATTTTCAAATAATCTTAAAATATTTTCTTTTAATATTATAATTTATTATTTATCTTTTGTTATCTATTGATTTATTTTAATTCATTTATATTTTTAAATTTTATGATTTTCATTAAATAAAACTTGAAAGAATATATTAAACAAATATACTTTGATTCTAAATTAATAAAAAATAGTAAAAACATATTATAATGTGGTTAACTTTAAACTTATGCTTCCCTCAAATTAGGTCAAAATGACACAAATTTATTTTAGACAGACGGGAATGTAATATATTATTACTACGTTTAACTTTAAACCTGCAAAACCCTCAAAAAAACCAGACAACAATTCAATTAAGAAAACAATTGACAGTGTTTTTCAACTGGTGATGCAGGAGCGTCCAGCAGTTGACTGCAATCAGCGAAAAACAAAAAAAAAAAACAGAGAAAATAACAATAACGTTTTTATTTCTTATCATTTTGTATTTTTGTTCTTTGCATTTTGTCAAACAGTTCGTTGCAAACCAAAAAGAGACAGACTGCGTGTAGGTTCTGAGAGGGATGTTAAACGTTTCAGGTGGCTGCCACCAGCTGGGGACCAAGAAAATTTACTCCTGGGACGGGGGAAGTTTATCCCATCTAGACAGAAGTTAAAAAAGTTCCATGTACGCAGTATTGCTATAGTTTATCCTGTTTCCATTCAATTAGAAATTTCCTACACAGGAAAACAAATAATGTCTTATTTTCTGGGAATTCAGATTCGTAATGAATTCATCGTAGATTGGAGATAACTGCAGTTCACAAATAGAAAACAGGGCAGTGATGAACTGGGAGTGGGTATACTATTTAAAATCTTCTTACATACCATAATTTTGTTTAAAAACAGTACTGCTCTACAGATGAAAAACATCAAATTCTCAATCTTACTGAGAACTAGATTTCGCCACGGCTCCAGAACTTGCAATTAAATCGACTGTGATAAAATGCAGATGATATTCTAATGCATGCTATACAAGCTAAACAGAGCAGAGAACTCGACCAGAAGTATAGCCCCTGTCAAAGCAACAAATTTCACTCTATGGTAATTTTTCCTTGATAAAAAGCCAAGATAGCTTCCGGGCTTCAAAGCGTACTGTAATTTTTCCTCCAGCGGGAGCGAGAAGAAATCCATAGCGTGGGTCATGACGAGGTTTGATCCACAACTTGAAAAATCCCCCACTCTTGACAGGTCCTTTTCAGCTCGGCTCTTACTCGATCTCTTTGACCCCCGCCAGAGTTGAAGAGGGAAATGACAGGGATACTATGGCAAAGACATTGTGTGGGACTGTGGGACGCTCCTCCTCATCTTTGATGAAGCTCAACGGCAGCTCCTTAACACCAGACTCTGCCAACCTTATCCCACTATCAATCGCAGCTGGTGCCATCCAATTCTAGCTTCTATGCCACACCACTAAACAAGTCTAAGATTTAAGCTAGTTTGCCCTGTTGAGATGGAGATTATATAAAAACTTATTGTATGCAGTAATACACGCAATTTAATCGAGAACTTCGTGGCAAAATATGAAGCATGGAATGCTTTCCGAGGTTTGTAGGCTTCATGGACAAAAACGATCCATTTCACCCGGATTACTGTGCAAAGATGGAATTGTGCGATCGCAGGTACGCAACCAAGATGAAAAGGAAGGCGACATAGCAGTTAGTGCGAAGCAACAAATTTGGCCTACATCGCACCTCAAACTAGGGAGTGAAGCTTGGTCTCTGTGATAAATCTCTGGCTGCATCGGCAGTGGCCTTCATTGTGCTCCCTCCTTCCGTCATAGAAATCTTGGCCTTGCCCTTCAACTCTTTCATTTTCTCCCTCGCCTTTCTGCCCTCCTCTCCTTCCATCAATTCCCTCACCGCTCGTTCCACTTCTTCCCTCCTCACAAAACCGTTTCTTTCCATCTTCAAATCTATAGCTACCCGAATCTGCTTCACCAGTATGACCTTGTTCATCCTCTGTTCGGCAAAAAGAGGCCAAGCGATCATGGGAACTCCATGCGAGACTGTCTAGCGTAGAATTCCACCCGCAATGAGAAAGGAAGCCTCCAGTAGATGGGTGAGAAAGAACGGGGATCTGAGAAGCCCAATTAAGAAGCACCAGCACGCGCTCCCTGGTTCGACTCTCAAAACCCTCCGGTAAAAGCTGAGAAATATCCGTTTCCAGAGAAGAAGAGCTCCCAGATTTGTACCCACGCAGTACCCAGAGGAACCGGTGGCCGCTGGCTTCCAGTCCAATCGCCAGATCTGTAATTTGTTCCCTCGACAAAACGGCTCTACTTCCAAATGCCACAAACAGAACGGAGGAAGGAGGTTGCTCATCTAACCATTTGAGGCACCTAGACTCGTCGGGAGCATCAGACTCTGTGAACAACAGGCCTATTGGATAGATGGAGGGTGTTGCAGGCGTGTTTAGGGTTTTCATGGCTTCCTCCTCAAGTTCAGCAAAGGTGTTTATGAGAATCCCTGATGCTTCCCTGAAGCGGGAGGCATGGTGGATAATCCATTTAAATGCAGAATTTGATCTGTCCTGAACGGAACTGGGCAGATCTCTGGCAGGAATCGGCGGAAGCCCTGGTATCTCCACTTCAAAGTCGGCGTCTTTAAATGAAACCTTAATCTCCGACACAAGCTTTGGAAGATGCAACATGAAGCAAGGAAAAGCAGCAGAGGCCGGAACGAATATATAACTTGGCATCTTCAGCTTGGCGGTAACGTCGAGCAGGTCCTTACAGAGGAAATCTGTAATAAAGGCAGAGATGGGCGAAGATGAGCGCAACGATTGCAGAACGTCTTCAATGTGTGGCTTTGCTTTCACCACGAAATTCGAAATGCGTGTTACAATTTGCATGTTTTGCTCATCTTCATCGACGGTGATGTGACGTATGTCGAGAGCAGAAGAGGCCAATCGTTGTAGCAGAGGGGGTTGCTGAGATGTCCACCTCCACCTGCTGATGATGAGGGTGATGGAGAAGCCATGAAACGCACAGAGCCGCTTTGCAAACTCAGCTAACTGCATGGTCCCTGGGGGGCTTGGGCTTCTATTTTCGTGGAGGAGGAGGTCTCATGGAAAAAAAAAAATTGTGCTACGGGATTGATTGGAATCTCTTCCAGAAAAATAGAAGCCCCTACAGTATAGGGATGAATCTTTCAGCGGGTGAAAATGGGGTGGGGCTAGAAATTGCCCCTACAGCTTAGGAGTTTTGTGTGCCATTTGTCCCACATCTCATACACAAGAAATTAAAAAATAGAAAAAAAAATTCTGAGCTTAAATTTTTAAGTAGAATTGCAACATTAAATCCATGGGACCACCAACTTCCTCAAATTTCGGAGCTTAAAATTTTAAGCAGCAGTGCACTACTAAATTCATGGGACCACCAGCTTCCCTATATTTAGGAGCTTAATTTTTTAAGCAGAATTGCAACTAAAATCCATGGGACCGTGTACTTTAAAATATTCCTAAAAAATCTAAGCAGCACCCACTGAGATTTTTAAGGAAGCCCCCCTCCATGGGACCGCACTCTAATGGAAGCAAATGCCCCATCCCCGCGCTCAAGTGGAAAATGACGACATGCGGCTTCTCCATCGCAGTGGAAGTTCCCAACGGCAGCAACGAACGAGTATCCATCTCATCAAAAGAATAATGAGTACCTAAGCTTTAGCTATAGTCAAATTAAGGCTTTCCTTGGATGGATAATTCGATGAGAAAAGTCACACTTTTAAATTTCAAACAAGGCGCATGTTCGGAACAAGTTAACATGAAATATAAGCAAAGTCGTTATACAACTAGAATAAGAGTAGAGGAGAATGAGGAGGGTACACTTCATCTAATTCACCTCATAATTAGGGGAGTTTAAGATAATTATAGTAGGGTCTCATCCATCATTAGTATTAGTATTTTCTTTTTGTTTTTCATCATTGATCACTCGGGCAAGAGAGATGACAAGAGCCAACAAAGAAAATTTGTTGGGGTCTGACTAACCTAAAGAACCTCTAGTAGTAGGCAACAAAGAGGCAAAGCGCGTCTATTTCCAAGTTGTGATTAGCCTTGCTAAGCACACTCCCTTCTCAATAGTGGAGAACCTTATGAATGAGTCTGTTGATGGCCACAAACAAGTCGGCTATGACTTCATAGATGCCCATGCAGAGAAGACCAACCTCGAGGAGAGGAGGTAGTCGGGGGAGCCCTAGTCATAGTACATCCCAAGGCATTACTCTAGTGATTTGGTAAAACTTATAAGTGGGCCACTCAAGTGTAAATTTGTTAGCTTACACTTGAATCTACAATAACACATTAAACCAAATCATAACTTTAGCATAGATTGGAAAGTGTTGATGAACAACACATTCTAAATTTAAATAGAAGAATTTCCATATTTTCATATGCTAAATAGAATACCAACCATACAAGAATTCCACCACTAAATGAACTTATAAGGGATGTGAGACCAATCCCCTAATAAGACAACATGCCAATAAAAAAGCTATGGTATGAATAAATTGAAGAAGTTGAATGAATCCAAGACAAAACATTCTGAGATCTAGGAGAAAACCAAAAGATATGTTTGAGAGATTCTTGATGATATTTGATGATCAAGAATACCTAAATGGGCCAATTTGGAACCAAATGGGAGACCTTGAAAAAACAAACACTATGCAAAGTGAGTCAATTTTGGCTCCAACAGATTGACCAAATGCTCTAAAACTTGTATTTCCAAACTAACATGGGTCATTGTAAATGCCACCATTGATTTAAGGTGGACACCATAAGAAAATAAGGGGAAATACAATGTTACTCTTGCTAAGGCTTATAATTGTGAAAAAAAGTGTTTGGATACCACTTCCAATCTTTCCACCAAGGTTTGCAAGATCTAATGGCTTCTATAATTGTGTCAGAGGTTTCTTGATCATGTCTAGAAAGTTGGGATTGAGCCATTATTTCATTCTAGGAGGAGAGATTTCTAGTAGCTATGGAGAAGATATCCAAGAGTGTTTTGATCCCCTTTTTGAAAAATATTAGAGCACAAACCTAAGGAGTCATTTAAAGAGGACGATTTTGATATTAAAAATAGGAGACCACCAAAGGTTTTGCTAGTTATGAAATGACTAGTACATAAACTAGAATAATTCCAAAGAAGCCAAGCATTCATAGATTTTCCCAAGTTGACAAATAATTTTCATCACAAAGGTCCATTGAATCTGAAAAACCTCTTTAATAAGAAGGTATGAAATTCAGTCACCTTCTAAACTAGTTCCTCAACTAGATAACCAAAGGAAATGCAATGTCGCACTAAAAAAATCATAACTTGATTACTCTCAAGAGCATGAGCAATCCACTTTGCATAGAGTGCCAAGCCTTTTCATTGAGTAAAAAGTAGTCCCAATCCCCCTAACTCATGAGGAAGACAACATAAATCCCAAGCCACTTGATGGAAACCTTAGTGATTATCTAGAGAAAACCAAATAAAATCATGAAGAAGTTCTCTAATTTCAAATAAGAAGCGTTGGAGGGAACTTGACAAGAGGGGTAGGAGACATAAGTGGTTGCAAGAATCTTGGAGTAGATATGAAATTTTCCTACCCAAAGATAGGGTTTATGATCTAATAAGATATTTTTTATTTAATTTTGGCAAGGGTGGCTTACCATAGAGAGGCCAAAGATTCTTAAAAGGTAAAGAGTATGCTTAAGAACCTAAAAATATCACTGTGATATACCACTTTCATCTATAATAATTAATCAAAAAAGGCTTAGGAAGGAAGGATTTTCAATAGGACTATGTCTTATATCATTGAATGATAGAGACTAAGGCCTTGTAAAAATATTCAAACACTACAAATCTTTTAATCCATCCCAAGAAGTATACTATATTTGTCTCAACAATTATGTCCTTTAAGATCTCCCTCATCCATCATCATCCCCTAGGTGCATAACATGCCACCAAAGTTTAGCACCTAAGTATGTGGTACTAGACATCTCAATTACCACTATTAATACTCCTTTCCCTCATAGTATTCTTTACTATAATTTTTTTCCTTATTTTTATAAAAAAATCTTATGCACCCACAAATTGGGGTCTCAACAATGGATCCAAATATTGACAATGAATCACATATTAGAAAATTGTGTTATTTTTATGTTGATATTTTATTTTTAATTTGGAATCATGGATATGGAAGAGGATCAAAACAAGTGAGTTGGATTATAGAACAATACAAACTAAAATAAGGAAGCCAAACAAGGCCAAACCAAAAATTAAAGCATGACAAAAAGAATAAGTGGGCAACTAGAGGAAATTTCATGGACCAACAAGAGAGTTGTCAAATTAGTTACTAGTAGATTATGAACATATGCATATGGATGTATGGACAAAATAAAGACCAAAATTAAAGCACAATTAAGAAAAAGACTAAGGAATAAGTATGATATTCTAGGGTTTGAACCCAATGGCCTCAAGACCAAATTGAAATTGGTGTTTTTGAAACAAATGGATCACAACAAGATGCAATAAATTTACAAAAAGGATGAATGTATGCAAATAAGTGAACATATAAATGGACTATGTGATAAATTTATAAGAATTTATGTAATGGATAAGTACATGGTACAAGATAAAATATCTTACTATATACAAAAATTATACTATTTATCAATATATCTATATATTAAAACACTTTCATCAACATAAACCCAAACCTAAATAAAAATGACATAAATATAAAAATTTCACTAGAAAATTATGACCACAAGTCCAAATCTCTCCTAACGCATTCTTAACGAGTCCAATTCAAAAATAAGAAATGTGAAACAAAACTAAGTAAAAAGTGTTGTTACATTTCTATTCTTTTAATAAAGAAAATTTAAAAAGTCATATAAATGTGTTAAAAATGATTTGAGTCAAGAGTAAGTATTTGTTAAATCGATGAGTGATGCAATAAAAAAATCCGGTCTTAGAGGCAAAATCATTAGAAACAAACAAACCCAAGGTGATCATGCTTGCAACTTAGGGCTATAAAATTGAAGTTATTTTTCATAGAATTTATGTTTAACTTGGAAAAAAATCTGCAAATTAAATACCATCCCTTCAATCAAATAACAATCATGTTGGAGGTAGAGATTTGAACTAGAAACAAATTAACCTTTAACATTTTAAGTTTGATATGGTCTAAACTATGTGGAAAATTTAGTCTAAAATACTTGTATCCTAGGGATGCATTACTAAGATTAACATTGAACATTTTAAGTTTGATATGGTCTAAACTATGTGAAAAAATTAGTCTAAAATAATTGTATCTTAGGGATGCATCCCTAAGATTAACATTGAACATTTTAAGTTTGATATGATCTAAACTATATGGCAAATTTAATCTAAAATAATTGTATCCTAGGGATGAATCCCTGAGATTATCTACCATCCCTTATTTTAGGGACATTTTAGGAGTGAGGGACAAAAATAAAATATATTAAAACAAATTTATGTCCATATATTATTATTATAATGTGGTTAATTTTAAACTTATGCTTCCCTCAAACTACTTCAAAATGACACAAATCTTTGTTTTTTTTTTTTTTGGTAAATAAGAGGCCAAGGCCAAAAATAATTATAAATCAAGATTAATACATCTGGAAACATATAATATGCAGTTTATATGTATCTTTCAAATGCTGCACTTAAACACGGTTTCTGAGCATTCTTTCCATAAAGCCCTAAAACTATTTTCAGCATAAAGATATTAAACACTCTATAAAAGAACAACCGAAAACATAAACCCTCCACCATTTAATTCTTCCTGCTGCCTAGCAGACTTTGAGCAATGAGCATCTCAAAGGGATTTAAGAATAACTGAAATTTCCATCATTTTCTATCCACCAATTTTCTTCGAAGCCTTCCACTGCTAACTTAGATAACTCATCAGCCTCCTTGTTTGCCTCCCTATAGGTATGGTTGATGGTGTAGCACTCAAAATAAGCTAAGATTGACATTATTCTATAGGTAAAAGATATTAAACAGTATGTAAATGATATTAAACAGTCTGTAAAAGAACAACCAAAAGCATAAACCCTCCACCATTTAATTCTTTCTGCTGTCTAGCAGACTTCGAGCGACGAGCATCTCAAAGGGATTTAAGAATAACTGAAATTTCCATCATTTTCTAACCACCAATTTTCTTCGAAGCCTTCCACTGCTAACTTAGATAACTCATCAGCCTCCTTGTTTGCCTCCCTATAGATATGGTTGATGGTGTAGCACTCAAAATAAGCTAAGGTATGATTGATGGTGTAGCACACAAATCTATTTTAGACAGATAACTATCTAATATATTATTACTACATTTAACTTTAAACCTGCAAAACCCTAAAAATAAAAATCAGAGAATTAAAAGACAAATACAATTGACAGTGTTTTTCAAAGTGTGATGCAGGAGCATTCAGCAGTTGACTGCAATCAGCCAAAAAAAAAAAGAGAAAGAAAAAGAGAAACGTTTTTATTTCTTCTCATTTTGTATTTATTGTTCTGTTTTAGGATTTGTATTTTGTCAAACAGTTCGTAGCAATCCAAAAAGAGAGAGACTGCGTGTAGGTTCTGAGAGGAATGTTAAAAGTTTCAGGTGGCTGCCATGAGCTGGGGAGCAAGGAAATTTACTCCTGGGACAGAGGAAGTTTATCCCATGTCTGCATGACGTTGACAGAAGTAAAAATACTCTAATGAGCAGAAAAGACTATGTAAATGTTGCTCCATCTATCATGTTCTGTTCTCTGTGTGTGCGCATGAAGTTTAGAACCCCTATGTTTCTTTTAAATGCTCTGCAGTTAAATTTGTATATTCTTGTCATCAAAAAGACTGAGAGCGTGAGTTGTTTAGTTGGACACCCATCCAGGACTGCATCAACTTGTACAGTTTAACCAAACGAAACACGCAAATCATCATTTTACACTCCTATCTCAGCTTATCAAAAACTCTACAAGAAAGAATTGACTGATTTACTCTACACTGTTTGAAACAAATCTGCGCCGTTCTATACTTTAGCCGTTTTTAGAAAATAAACGCAGTTATGAGAAAGCAGAATTCTACGAATTCGAGGTCAATTGATAAAAACAGATGCTCTAACAACGAGATTTCTGCTTGTAGAATAAAGTTATGTTCAACAAAATAAAAGTACCCAAACCTTGTCTGCAAGCTGAACAAAGCAGAGAGCTCGACAAGAAGTATAGCCCCTGTCAAAGCAACAAATTTCACATTAATTTCACACAAATTTGGCCTACTTCACATCACAAACTAGGGAGTCAAGCTAGGTCTCTGTGATAAATCTTTGGCTGCATCGGCAGTGGCCTTCAGTGTGCTCCCTCCTTCCATCATTGCAATCTTGGCCTTTTCCTTCAACTCTTTCATTTTATCCCTCGCCTTTCTTCCCTCCTCTCCTTCCATCAATTCCCTCACCGCTCCTTCCACTACTTCTCTCCTCACAAAACCGTTGCTTTCCATCTTCAAATCTATAGCTACCTCAATCTGCTTCAGCAGTATGACCTTGTTCATCCTCTGTTCGGCAAAAAGAGGCCAAGCGATTATGGGAATTCCATGCGAGACGCTCTCCAGCACAGAATTCCATCCACAATGAGAAAGGAAGCCTCCGGTAGATGGGTGAGAAAGAACAGGTACCTGAGGAGCCCAATTAAGAAGGAACAGCGCGCGGTCCCTGGTTCGACTCTCAAAACCCTCCGGTAAAAGCTGAGAAATATCCGTTTCCAGAGAAGAAGAGCTCCCAGACTTGTACCCACGCACTACCCAGAGGAATCGATGGCCACTGGCTTCTAGTCCAATCGCCAGATCTGCAATTTGCTCCCTCGACAAAGTAGCTCCGCTTCCAAATGCCACAAACAGAACGGACGAGGGAGGTTGCTCATCTAACCATTTGAGGCACCTAGACTCGTCGGGAGCATCAAACTCTGTGAATATCAGCGGGCCAATTGGATAGATGGAGGGTGTTGCAGGCGTGCTTAGGGTTTTCATGGCTTCCTCCTCCAGTTCAGCAAAGGTGTTTATGAGAATCCCTGATGCTTCTGTAAAGCGGGAGGCATGGCGCATAATCCATTTAAACACAGAATTCGATCTGTCCTGAACGCTGGGCAGATCTCTGGCAGGAATCAGCGGAAGCCCTGGTATCTCCACTTCAAAGTCGGCGTCTTTAAATGAAACCTTGATCTCTGAAACGAGATTTGGAAGACGTAACATGAAGCAAACATAAGCAGCAGATGAGGGACAGAATAAATAACTTGGCATCTTCAGCTTCGCGGTAACATCGAGCAGTTCGGTACAGAATAAATCTGTAATAAAGCCAGATATGGGCGAAGATGAGCGCAACAATTGCAGAACTTCTTCAATGTGTGGCTTTGCTTTCAGTACGAACGCAATGTGTGGATCATCTTCATCCACGGTGATGTCAGGAATCTCTGTAAAGCGTATGTCGAGAGCAGAAGAGGCCAATTGTTGTAGCAGAGTGGATTGCTGAGATGTCCACATCCATCTGCTGATGATGAGGGTAATGGAGAAGCCATGAAATTCACAGAGCCTCTTTGCAAACTCAGCTAATGGAAGGAAATGTCCCATCGCCGCGCTAAGCGGGAAAATGACGACATGCGGCTTCTCCATCAGAGGAGGCAGTGGAAGGTAACAACTACAGGTATTTGTATATTGTGAGCAAGGTGTAGCCACAAGCTATAGTTTTAGTAGCCTCAAGAGGTTCATTCATACAGATGCCGTATGTTATCCAACGGCAGTGGAAGTTCCCAACGGCAGCAGTGAACGAGTGAACGAGCATCCATCTCATGAAAGGAAGAATGAGTACGTATGCTTAAGCCATAGTCAAACTAAGGTTTTTCTTTGGATGGATAAGTGTATTTATTATTAATTATAAAATAATGTTATATTTATTAAAAAAAAAAAAGTCGGTGAGAAAAGTCACATTTCTAAATTTTAAATAATGTATATTTTTGGAACAAGTTAACATGAAATATAAACAAAGTCATTAGATAGCTAGAGTAAGAAAGGAGGAGGAGGAGGAGGATACAAATTTGATTTACTCCATATATTAGGGGAGTCTAGGGTAACCATAGGAGGGTCTAATTCATCATTATTATTAGTATTTCCTTCTTGTTTTTAATCATTGGCCACTCGAGCAAGAGAGATGAGAAGAGCCAACAAAAGAAATTTGTTGGAGTCTAACTAATTTGAAGAGCCTCTAGTAGTAGGCAACAAAGAGGCAAAGCATATATTTCCAAGTTGTGATTAGCCTCGCTAAGAACACTCCCTTCTAAATAGTGGAGGAGAGACCTATGAATGAGTTTCTTGATGGCCACAAATAGGCTAGATATGACTTCATTGACACCCTTGAGAAGACCAATCTTGAGGAGAGAAGGTAGTCGAGGAAGCCCTAGTCACAAGACATCCCAAGGCATTACTCTAGTGATCTGGTAAAAGTTATAAGTGGGCGACTCAAGTGCAACTCTATTAGCTTACACTTGAATCTACAATAACACATTGAAACAAATCATAACTTTAACATAGATTAAAAAGTGTTGATGAACAAAACATTCTAAATTTAAATAGCGGAGTTTCTATCTTTTCATATGCTAAATAGAATATCAACCCTAAAAGCATTTCATAACTAAATGAACTTATAAGGGATGTGAGACCAATCCCCTAATAAGACAACATGCCAAGAAAAAAGCTATGGTATGAACAAATTGAAGAAGTTGAATGAATCCAGAACCAAACATTTTGAGATCTAGGAGAAAACTAAAAGAAATGTTTGAGAGATTCTTGTTGTCTACCAAAAGGATATTCAAGGATCAAGAATACCTAAATGGGCCAATTTGGAACCAAATGGGAGACCATGAAAATAAAAAACACTATGAAAAGTGAGTCAATTTTGGCTCCAACAAATTGACCAAATGGTCTAAAACTTGCATTTCCAAACTAACATGGGTGATTGCAAATACGACCATTGATTTAAGGTGGGAACTGTAGACATCCAAATTTGACCACTTCAATATGGTCAAAGTCGTACTCTTAATCATCCCTTTGCTTTGTCGAAATTATTCTCTTTGCCGATATTAATTAAATCATTCACTTAATTAATATTATGTGTCTTGCATAAGGTTTTCTAAAGTATTTAATTCAATAAATAATTTTCCCCTATTTCCTCTCTAAATTAAATAAATGTACCACTTTATTTAATTTAGTCATATTATCTTTTGGAATTTTAAATTTATTTTTAAATTCTCTATTTTCTCTCTCATTGTCACATCCTCCAACTTTTGCAAGTTGGCCTCTAATCCCTCTTAGTAGTCTAACCCTCTTTCTTAGTCATAACTAATTTATGATTAAGATGTGTGCACCGGGTGATTCCATAATAGTGGTTTACATTTTTTGGCCAAACTGGACACTAAAATTATTATTTTAAACTAAATCTTCACATTCGGGCACCTATAGCGGCTAAACTGTGAGGAATTTGAAGATGGTGCAAACTAGAGTCTCATCAAAATTTGTCTATAGATTCTAAAAATATTTTTTTCAAAATTTTTGGAATCAAATTGCACTTCTTTTTCCATCTCCCACGAAAATTGATTTTTTTCAGAAAACAACATTTTTAAAAAGTGACGTACACCGTATAACGATAACTTTTTTTCCATGAAGGATAAAATTCTAATTCTTTCAAATTTAGATTTGTAACTCTGATATCTAGTGATTCCACTTGGTTAGATAGTTTTTATTGAATATTTTTCTTTAATCAAGTTTCAAAGTCAAACAAATTACAATTCATGTTTATTTGTATAACGTAACTTTTTGTATATGTCAATTTTTATTTTTTTGTTGGATCAAAGACTTCAATATCTGGTGCACTCATATTTTTCAATTTTTATTTTGATAATTTTCTATTTTTCCACATGTGAAGAACAAAGAAATTCATTTTTGATGAAAAACCTATGTTTAATAAAACGTAAAAAACAAATACATAACAAATCCAAAACACATTGAAATTATATTCATTGGATAGCTTGTTCTAAGGAATACCATAATCATTTGAAATAAATTTTAAATTAATTCATTTGATCCCCCAAAAGCTAAATAAAAAGTGATTTTTTATCAGCATTTTGATAGGTGTAAAGAAGACGCATTTATAGGTATGGTTTAAAACTAGCGAAGTTCTATCCAAGGGGGTTTGATCTAAGGTGATTTGATGAAACCCTCTTCAATTGGAATCCTTAAAATGGAACTTTTAAAGGCTTAAATCATTATATTTTCTAAAAATATGTGATTTCAGCTAAAATTCATTCCTCTCAGGAATTGTAAACCACTATTATGACAGCACTCCACCCCTAATCATCATTAGGGTCTCATCCTCCATAATTTCCCACTTGCCTCTAATGAGTCCTTAATTAGTCTAATCAAGTACTTGCACAGCCTTAATCATCCAATTAGGTTATCTCTAATCTCCATATCATTTATGAAATGTGTCCTTAGTCAACTTCATTAAAAGCTTTCTCTTTTTGAACAAGGCATCTCTATTCCCCATGTGAATTTTTAATTCCCATTTAATCCCCCAATGCATTCAAGGGAATTTTAAATTCCTTCTCTCTTCCCCATGAGAATATTTGAGAAATTTTTAATTCCCCACTTGTCCTCTCACCCACATGGGGACAAGTACCTCCTTTATGAGAAGATCTTGTCCTAATCCCAAGGTACTATGTACCCTCTCCATGTCATGTACTATCTCTCCACCTCATGTACACATCATCCCTTTTAAGCCATATCACATGCCACATGTCAAGATGTGAGGGCTTGTGAGTTCTCAACTCACCTTAGCCCTACATCTTGATCTTGGTGGCTCAATCTTGACCGTCCATCTCCCTAGAGATTTCCAAAATCTCTATAAATACCCCCTATTTTCTCTCATTTTGGAGAGATCATGAATTGTAGCCAAACTCTTACAAAATTTTCCTAGAATCCATATTTAGCCATTTTTCATGTTTACACCCACTTGCATCCATTATCATATCATCATTTAGCTTGCATCTTGCCATCCAAGGAGCATACAACACCAAAGATCGAAGGGCCAACCAAAGGATCGATTTGACACAAGGTAAAAGGTTCCATTTGTTGTTTCTATTTTGTGTTGATTCCAACTAGGCTAATTTTGAGGTGTAGGTTGTTTTTAGTGTTATTTTGCACTACTTTATTTGTTGCTCGTTTTTTACCACTCAAATTTGACCTATCACATTTCTGGCATGCCTGGTGGGACCCACAAATGGGTCTCTCGCTTTTACATTTTCTATTTTTTTATTTTTTACAAGTACAAGTTATAGAGGGGCAGACCTGACCTAATAGACAGGCGGACCCGCCCTCCACAGGCGGACCTAACCCTCTCTAGGGGCGAACCTGCCCTCCCTAGACTCCAGAAATTATTTTTTGGAAATTTTTCATAGAGGGGCAGACCCGACCTAACAGACAGCCAGATTTTCCCCAGGCAACCAGATCTGCCCTCATAGACAGGTGGATTTGCCCCACACAACTTTTTTGAAAAGGTGAAATTTCAATTTTTTAGCAAATTTTTGGCTATTTTAAGGGTTCTTAACCCCTAATTAGGAACATAGTTTAATTAAAAGGTGTCAATCAACCTTGTATGTTGTGTTTTTGGGTGAGCTATTTGATGTATCCAATCCCCTTACACCATTCGGCAATCCTGGGTGACGAGAAATCGTAGCTTGCCACGTCTTTTGAGTCTACCCATTTTACTTTTCCTAGTGGGACTTGCTTGGGGATTTCATCACCCCAAGGGACAATTCTAACCATGTGTACCGACAGGGTATACAAAGGAGGGAGAGCGAAAGTTGTACCTCAATCCAACTACGTAATTGGCAAAGCATCAGGATGATGTGAAGAGTTGGTATGAGCCTTTTAGGTTCCCAACTCACGCTTGTAATGGGTTGGTGTTCATGGTTTGGGCCTCACGTACCGGGTGTATATCGAGGACTCCCTAGTAACCATGTTCATCCTAGATTAGAGGACTTTGTCGGCTATACCCCTCTATTAGACTTAGGCTTGTGTTGTTTGAATTGTCTTATTTTTGCGAAACCAGTGATTGTCTGCTTTGCTTCACTTTGCCATAGCCTTTTGATTGATGACTGTTGTGTTTTCAGTCCTTTTCCTTGGTCTTTTTTGTCAAAATTCTAGTTAAACCCTCCTTGGGCGGACTTGCCCTCATCTAGGGGCAGACTTGCCCTAAAAACTGGTTCTTTGGAGCTTGATTTTGACCTAATTCATCAGTTTTTGCTCCTTGGGTGGACTTTCCCTCATCTAAGGGCGGACTTGCCCTAAAAACTGGTCCTTTGGAACCTGTTTTTGACCTATTTTCATCAATTTTTTCTCCTTGGGCGGACTTGCCCTAAAAACTGATTCTTTAGAGCTTGATTTTGACCCAATTTCATTAGTTTTTGCTCCTTGGGCAGACTTGCCCTCATCCAAGGGTGGACTTGCCCTAAAAATTGATTCTTCGGAGCCTAATTTTAACCCAATTTCATTAGTTTTTGCTCCTTGGGTGGCCTTTCCCTCATCTAGGGGCGGACTTTCCCTAAAAATTGGTCTTTTGAAACTTGTTTTTGACCCAGTTTCATCAATTTTTGCTCCTTGGGCGGACTTTCCCTCATCCAGGGGCGGACTTTCCCTAAAAAACTGATTCTTTGGAACCTAATTTTGACCCAATTTCATCAATTTTTTCTCCTTGGGCGGACTTTCCCTCATCCAAGGGCAGACTTGCCCTAAAAACTAGTCCTTTGGAGACTATTTTTTACCTAGTTTCATTAGTTTTTGCTCCTTGGGCGGACTTGCCATCATCCAGGGGCGGACTTGCCCTAGAAACTAATTCTTTGGAGCCTGATTTTGGCCCATTTTCATCAGTTTTTTCTCCTTGGGCAGACTTTCCCTCATCCAGGGGTGGACTTGCCCTAAAAATTGGTCCTTTGGAGACTGTTTTTGACCCTATTTCATCAGTTTTGCTCCTTGGGTGGACTTTCCCTCATGCAGGGGTGGACTTGACCTTTTGACCAAGCTATTTTGGGCTTGTTATGACCTATTTTGATCAGTTTTTCTCCTTGGGCAGACCTGACCCTTGATCGATCAACTTTTCTATCCTCTTTGTCATCATAAATGTTCATCTCCTTAGCTCGTGCATCCGTACATCCATTCAGAATTCACATTTTAGGGCGGTTATCTGAATTGACCTAGGTGTTCATCTCTAATCGTCATCTTTCAAAACCAACTTTGGATCATCATCCATCCTAAGTCAATCGTCCTTGTCAGCGCAATCAATCCACTTCTATCTCAAGTTGGATTCGGTGCCGTTATCATCAATCAACACCTAGCATTATCAAGGATCACTCTTGAACTTGGCTTTAGATTATGTTCCCTATCATCCACCCTAATCAATCATCATACCAAATCAAATTGTTATATCGTCCAATCCAGATCAACTCATAATCTTCCAATCAACCCAGTCCACATCGGTCAAATCAAGTCAATCTCGTCAAGCCCTGACCTCAGTGGCTAGTCAATCATCCAATCGAACCAATCCTATCAAGCCACATCCTTTTCGGCTAATCAATCACCAAATCAAATCAATCCTTTCATCACCAAAGTCATCCTAATCCATCATATTGCATGCCCGTTTAGACCCAGTCACAAATAAGGAAAATGGCCAAACAACAATCCCAACCAAACATCCTTCAAGATCCAAACAACACAACTAATGCCTCACAAGACCCCAATAATAGTGCAAACATCCCTCGGGATCCTCATAATGGAACACCATCACAATCTAATATTGATGGTCAAAACACATCGCCCCCCGGAGATGAAAACATGATCATTCAACCTGAGGTTACGTTTGAGTAACACTTTAGTAACCCTATCAATGTGCAAATGACAGATCGCCTTCTTGAAAAACATGGCGAGGAAATCTTGGCTCACTTAATTAACAAGGGTGTTAAACTGCCGTCAGGTACCAACCTATCCAAGTATGGCAGTTTCACACCTAATATACCTCAAGGTTCACACAATGTACCAAGCAGTTCATATGTCCCCAATGTTCCTTCCGTAGAAGGTTGGCATCAACCAGAATTTGGCAATGCCGTTCTGTATCCCGTTGACAATCCCCCCGCATCTCGCAATCTCAGTCGTAGGGGCACCCCAAACTACTGATCCCAATGATCCTTTCGCCTTTGGCATGCCACAAAACATCCTGCAACCACAACCACTAATGCTATTGGAACCACCCCCTTCAAATCCACCTGCCGTCAACATTGGGGGCAACCCTTTCACTATATTGCCTCCACCTTCTGAGGTCCTAAACCAACTATCACCTTCATATGCATCCCCACAGCCGCCTCAATCTAAGCTACCCCTTTGCAAATTCCCTTCGGTGCCCAACAACCTCCCTTGCAAAATCCCCCTACGTTATCTCAGCTACCCCAACAATAGCAACTGTTATTTTCCATGCAACAACCACCATATCAACTGCAAAGCAATCCATCCTGACCTCCCACTCAAACCATATCTCCTTTCCTCACATCCATCCTATGACCGTGAGCTCAAGCACAGTACAACATGTTGTCTCAGCCCATGCAACATCTCATGTCACATCAACAACCCCCACAACATCCGTATTACCAACAACAGTCCTAGTAGCAACCACCTTATGCGGCCTCCCAACAATCACACCAATTCCCCCATTATCAACAAGTCAATCCACAACATCACATCCAAGCTCCTCAACAAACCACCTCACATCCTTATCAAATGAATCCATATTATCCCCCGCAACAACAACCCACGTATCAACAAATTCCCCCAGCATACCAATAAGAGATGTCATCACTCCACCATCTAAACCCATATCTGAACACTCTGCAACTCTCTCAGTAGGATCCTCTATCATCCTACCATCCATTTCCACCCAACCAACCACCACTCAACTCATATTTGCTAGAAATTAAAGCCGCTTTGAAAGATCTTCAGGTAGGGACTAGCAAACAATCATTCAAGTTCGAAGACATATGCCCATATCCATTCGATCCCTCCATCTCGTTGATCCCCTTCCCTAAACATTTTGAAATACCAAAATTTGACAGATATAAGGGGAACAAAGATCCTAAGGCCCACTTGAAAGAGTTCTACTCCCAATGTCAGGAAGTTATGCATAACGATAATTATCTCTTGCGCTTATTTCCCTGGAGCCTGACAGGCATTGCCCTAGAATGGTTCATGGCCCTCGAAAAAGGGTCCATAAAATATTTTGCGAACCTATTAGAAAAATTTGTATCCTACTTCTCCTTCAATTTGGAGGACATTGATACCTTAGATCTCCTCAAAGAGAAACAACGGGAGGGGGAAACCTTTGCTAGCTACCTTCAAAGGTGGTGTGCATTGGCGAGCTGAATGAAGACTCCTCTAAGAGAGAAGGACATGGTCACCCTCTTCATGGAGAACTCTCATCCTGACATGGCTCATAACTTTAGATTACATTGTGTCACCACTTTCGCCGAGCTAGTGGAAAAGGGACCTATCCTTGAACGTGCCCTTGTCGCAAAAGGGCATGTCAAAATATATAATCAGGATAAAGAAAGGTCATTCAACGATAAGCCACGTTTTTGGAACAAGAGAAAGAACGCAGTAAATGATAGCGTCACTGATACTAAACATGTCCATGTGGCTAACACATCCTAGAGACAACAACAATCCATACCTAACGACATATCTGTACCGCAGGGGGCACCTCATCCTCCTCAACAATCAAATCAGAACAACCAGGGGAATGCTAAACATTAGTACGCTCAACTAGGAGAGCCCCTGAGTGTTGTCTTCAATAAATTGCTACAGATTAATTATCCAATCATGTATCCTGTCACTAAGCCACTTGAAAAATCCAAACCCAAGCCTGCATGGTTTAGGGAAAATGAATATTGTGAGTTCCATAAAATCAAAGGACACTCTTTGAATAAGTGCCAGGGTCTAAAAATCTATATCCAAGACCTCATTGATCGAGGAGATATCAAGGTTGACGCCAGTCAAGCTTTGTCGTCCAATGCTCAATTGTAGATATATCAAAACACCTTTCCAAACCATAATCAAGGCCCAAGCACCTCCAACAGTAATCCCCAAGATAACAGCACAAATAATGTGAGCTATAAGAATGTACCCTTCAATTACAAGGGTATTATCCATTACATTGAGGAGGTAGAGCCTCGGGTGTCTATAATACATGTCAAAGCCAACGACCCTCAGTGTGTTGTTACTACACGGCGAGCCCGCATCACTATCCCTGCAGCCTCCGCACCCACCCATTCGACTTTTGTAAGCTCCCAGTACAACCTCCTTGATCACTTAGGAAAGACCCCTGCTCATATCTCCATTTTGGATTTGCTTAAGTCTTCTCCTGTACATCAAGAAATTCTCAATAGAGCTCTACAGGAAACCCATGTACCTAATGACATTGATCCTACATGATTCCAAGCTTTGGTTGGACACCTGGCTTTATCTTATCAACTACACTTTAGCCAAAATGACACGCCAAATATCGATGTCAATCATAATCGCCCCTTGCATATCAAAGTCGTTGTTGCCCGCCATAAAATAAAAAGGGTCTTGGTAGATAATGGCTTTTCCCTCAATTTATGTACTTTGAAATTCATAAAATAGGTGGGGTATACTCAAGCAGATCTAAGTAATCAGATCATCACCATCAAGGCCTATGATAATGCAGAAAGGAATTCAGAGGGAATTATCAGTCTTCCTATCCAAGTGGGACCTGTGGTTCAATACATTACCTATCATGTCCTTGATCTGGACTTGCCATATAATCTCCTCCTTAGCCGCCCATGGCTCCATGCTATGTAGGTTGTCCCTTCCACATACCATCATTGCCTAAAATTTCCAGTCAACAGACAAGAAGTCACCATCTATGTTGACCCCCAACCATTTGAATATTGCCATGCTTTAGAAGCGTCCTTTCCCCATTTACATTACTGTCCCGGGGTGGAAATAGGGGCATCCTAGTCATCATCCGCTAATCAACCCTCCACCATGATAACCACTCCATTTTCCACCACTAATCCTACAGTCACAAAAGTCCATATCATTGACAAAGGGTATGGTGAATACAAAATGCATACTGCTCTCAATGTAGCAACCATGCCACCATCACCACACGAGTATGGTCAACCTTCACACACTACTCCAAAGGAAGATAAGACTGTCACCTTTAGTGGTAAAAACATCCCTACCACCACTTTCACGTCCCCTAGTATCAAGATAGATGCACCAAAAGAGGATGTAAGTCAATGGGTATACCAAGAAGAACCCTAACCAGATCCCCCTCTAAAGGAATATTTTCAAGAAGCATATACTTGGTCAGCTAAGTTTGCAGAAAAGTATAACTACCAAGGTAGGGGTCTAGGTAAAGAAGAACAGGGGCGGTTGCAACCTATTGATACATCAAAGTTTCCGAAGAACATAGGCATCGGATATGATAAAAAGTAGAAAGGCCCTACAACATCGTCTAATACCTCCAATAGTGTCGTCGTGGACAATGGCTCATTGGAAGACATATCCGAGGAGGAATCCATCATACGTGCATACAATGATGTCGATCGCACTGACCTATCATCCATGTTCGAATGCCTATTAGTCTATACCATTAGCCTATCCCTTTTTCACCTTGAGCTTATTGATTGGGACCTACGTAATAGCACACTTGTCAATATGTCTGCGGATACATATGTCAACCTCATGGGATTGGGGGAGGATGAACACTCCAGTTGCAAAAATAAGAATAAGAAAAATAAAAAGCGGTCATCTAGTGAAAACCTCCCTGAGGAACTTCCCGACCTTGAAAAAGTAAAAATAAAGGACGCATATGATGGCAAAAACCTCGAGGAGGCACTAGAAGATGGAGATGTTCATCTTCCCCTTGTGGGAACTCAGTTATCTGCCTGATCATCCATTCTAATCGAGGAGACTCAAGAAGTTAATATAGGTACTGTTGAAAATCCTAAGATCACTTATGTAGCTAAATCACTCTCAAAGCAAGAGTATCCAGTCATCGTGCAGCTACTTCAAGAGGGAATCATTAACTTTGATTGGTCATATTCAGACATGCCTAGCTTAGACCCTGCCTTAGTGGTTCATCATCTAGATGGTCACCCAGATGCCAAACCTGTCAAACAGAAGCTCTGCAAAATGCATCCACAAGTGGCATTGTTAGTCAAGAAGGAGTTGGAGAAGTTACTAGATGTAGGTTTTATCAAACCAATTGACTACTCTGAGTGGATCTCCAATATAGTACCAGTTTCCAAACCAAATTAAGACATTCAGATTTGCACAGACTTCAGGGATCTTAACAAGGCCTGCCCAAAAGACGACTTCCCTCTACCTAACATTGACATATTGGTTGACCTCATAGTAGGACATGAAATGCTATCCCTTATGGATGGATTCTTTGGTTATAATTAGATTCAAATTGCACCTGAGACCAACACAAGACTGCCTTCATGACACCCTGGGGTACTTTTTGTTACAATGTTATGCCCTTTGGTCTCAAAATTGCAAGGGCAACCTATCAGAGGGCAATGACGGTCATCTTCCATGACCTCATCCATATCATCATGGAGGATTATGTCGACGACTTGTTAGTGAAATCCAGAACACGAGCTGAACATCCTACCCTCCTGAAAAAGATCTTTGAACGGTTAGAGCATTACAAGTTGTGGCTAAATCCAAAAAAAAGTGTCTTTGGGGTTACCTTGGGAAAACTGTTGGGTTTCATAGTCTCCCGAAGGGGCATTGAAGTTGATCCCACCAAGGTGAAGGCTATTCTGGACATGCCACCTCCACGCAATCTAAAGCAGCTAAGAGGCCTCCAGGGAAAGATGCAATCCATCCGTCGGCTCATAGCCCAGCTCATGAACAAGTGTCAGCCATTCACTCATCTTCTAAAGAAAGACTCCACCTTCCGATGGAACCAACAGTGTCAGATAGGTTTTGATAAAATCAAGGAATATTTAGCTCATCCACCAATCTTGATGCCACCTATTCCAAGGAAACCCCTCTTGCTTTACATCTCTGCCACTTTAGTTGCACTGGGGGCATTGTTGGCACAACATGATGAGTCATCTAAAGAGAGAGAAATCTATTACATCAGTCGGACACTGGTCGACTATGAATTAAACTACTCTCCCATGGAAAAGGCTTGCCTTGCGCTAGTCTTCAGCACACATAAATTTTGACATTAGATGCTTAGCCATCCAGTCAAATTAATCACTATAATTGATCCATTGAAGTATTTGTTATGTAGAACCACTCTGACTGGCTGCATGGCCAAGTGGGTCATACTCCTAAGCGAATTTGACATAAAGTATGTGGAACAGAAAGCCATAAAGGGACAGGTCATAGCTGATCAGTTGGCCAAGGTACCATTAGTAGATGCTTACCCTCTGGACATTGAATTCCCATATGAAGAAGTCTATATAGTTATAGAAGCACAAACTTGGATGCTATATTTTGATGGCTCATACACTCATAATGGATCAGGCGCAGGGATTTTTTTAATTACCCCTCAAGGTGACTACATTCCAAAATCATTCAGGATAGCATTTCCATGTACCAACAACATTGCAGAGTACGAGGCCCTCCTGACCGGCCTCCGAATTGCAAAATAGTGGCATATAACTCATTTGAAAGTCTTTGGAGATTCATTATTAGTCATCAAGCAGGTTAATGATCAATTCCTCACAAAGGATGATAAGCTGTTACCCTACAAGTGCATGGTGGATGATTTCAAGAAATATTTCACCTTCATACAATTTGACCAAATCCCTCGGCTATAGAATAAAGCAGCAGATGCAATGGCCACTATCAGTTCCTTGATTGACATTCCTAAGGACCGGATAGAGTGTGAGTTCCTTGTCGAACAACTCTTAATCCCAGCATATGATTTTCCTGAGACTGATATGGTGTGCAATATCATAGGTTCTGCCTCCCCCTGGTATCAAGACATATATACCTATCTCCATGATAATATCATACCCCTAGAACTTACACACAATCAATGCAAATTCTTCGTTCATCGCTCTTCTCGATACAACATTGTCAGTGATACACTTTATCGTCGCAGGTATGATGGAATCCTCCTCAAGTGTCTAAATGAGACCAAAGCACACACGACGCTAACGGAAGTACATGGTGGTGTTTGTGGGGCTCACTCAAATGGTATGGCTCTGGCCAAAAAAATTCTTCGAGCAGGATATTACTGGGCTACACTAGAACATGATGCTTGTGAATTTATGAAGAAGTGTCTTCCATGCCAACAACATGCAGATTTGATTCATGCTCCAACACAAGATCTTTAGCCCTTCCTAGCACTATGGCCCTTCTCTCAATGGGGTTTTGACTTGATTGGCAAGATTTACTCACCATCATTCGATGGACATACATTCATAATCACTGCCACTGAATACTTCACTAAGTGGGTGGAAGCCATGCCGCTTTCACAAATAACTGGTATTCAGATCTTGAAGTTCATCCTGTACCATATTCTCTGCAGCTATGGTATCCCATCCACCATCCTTTCTGATAATGGAAAACCCTTCAAAAACCATGCCATGAAACACCTCTATGACACCTTTCACATCCAACATCGTTGGTCAACGCATTATTACCCCTAGGGTAATGGTCAGGTAGAAGCAACCAACAAGACCCTCATCCGCATTCTTAAAAAGGTTGTCAATAACATGGGTCGAGATTGGAATCTCCATATTTATCCCACCCTCTAGGCATATCACACCTCCATCCATACCCCTACAGGGGCCACTCCCTATTCTTTAGTCTACGGTGCCAAAGCCATCTTTCCAATTGAAGTTGAGATCCTGTCAATAAGAATTTCCCTAAAAAATATTATCAGTGAGGAGGACGCTCGTGTTGCACGGCTTGCACACCTGGAGTTACTTGATGAAAGGAGAATCAAAGCCTACGATCACCTGCAAGCATACCAGAATCACCTTAAGCATCACTACAACAAGAAGGTCCGCCCTCGACAGTTTCAGGTAGGTGATCTCATCCTTAAAGAGAATCAGCATACTTAGCAAGACCGAGACAAGAAGGGAAAATTTGAGGCGAATTGGTTAGGGCCCTTTATCATAGCCGCTAAATATGGATCTGGGGTATACATGTTGACTACTCTTGAAAGAGATCCCCTTGACGAACCCATCAATATAATGCATCTCAAGAAGTTCTACTCCTAAGTCCACTTGGTGACCCCACCTATCAAAAATTAAAAAAATTAAAAAATTAGAAAATGTCAAAAAAAAAAAGAAAAATTAGAAAAATCCAAACGATCCAAAAATAGTAAAGAGAAATAAATTTGTCCTATAGTGAAAACCACTTTTTGGTGGCACCTTGGATAAGTACGGGTGGTGAAAACCTAGTAATAGGCATCATTCGTAGAGGGTTTAATCATTATCTACCTAGCACCCTAGTTATCCTATGCTTTCATCCGCACTATCATCCTCATCCATCCCATCCTTGATCGCTTGGTATATTTTGTTTGAGCATTGGATGACCCATCTAACCTATTCCCCCCATCCTGAGCTTTTCAGTATCCCACTATGAGCTTATGACATTCATCTCATCGTCAATCGGTCTGTGTCATCACATAGGTTCATCCATCATGTCGACCTTCATCTAGATCCCACCCCATTGTGCCACCTGTCGAACTACGTTGCCCCTGCGATGTCACATAGGCAAGGCTGATCATTTGATCTGCCCCTGGGGTATTCTGACCATCACGTCTTGGTCCTCTTTCATTCACCTTCATCATCCTCTTTCTGCTTTATCCATAGTCTTTTCATGAACTACGAGGGCTCTGCACTTTCACGTAGGCAAGGCTAATCTCTGATTGGCCCCCAAGCCCCTAGGTCTGTAGGATATGTCAGTTTGTATCCTTGTCTGGCTCGTTATTCTCAATTAAACTCCCCTATTATCAAGAGATTTGGTTAATGAAAAATATCTGGCATCAAACCGGGTCATTCTAGTTTAGTATCCATCTTTGGTCTCAATAGGATGCATCCTTCTTAGTAGACCTCATCAACCTCATCCATCACCTTGATCCTATGGCAAAGGGCGTTTTGATATTGATTGTTATCTTTTGATGTTTTAGAATTTATTTGTCATTTGAGCTCCCTATCATCACTTGTCATAGTCACCTTGATCCATCATATCATGGTGTGCTTTGACTAGTCAACATAGGGGTTTATCTTGGTCTTTTCTTTGTTGTTGTCTTCTCGGTTTTCCCACGTAGTACCCACCAAGATCTCTAAGGTCTTGTGTTACGTTGGGGCATCCTTGTGTGTTTGTGGTTATCCCAATACGTGGCCCGACCAAGGTCATCATGGCCTTGGGGGTGTTGGGGTAGCCCTTTTTGTTTGTTGTGTTTGTTTCATGCATTAGACACTAATCTGCCTTGGTCATTTATACCTTGGTGTATCGTGTCTTCTGCTATAGCAAAAATCAATGCTCCAAAGATGGCGACTCATATTAGGATTGCATTTCATCATCCATTGCATTGCATTCACCCTATGATTTTGGTTGTACGAGTACTTTATCCTGCCCTCTCCCATTCTTCTCATGATACTAAAGGTTTTTGACAGATGACAAATTACACCCATTTTCACAAACCACTACATACCCATCTCCCATTATCATGTTAGTTCTTATTGACACTTATGACTGTGTGTTATTTCCTTTCATCATTAATTCACTATAAATTACAAGAGAATTATCGCATATTAAGTTCATTCTATTAACCACGCCTACATCGCCACCTGCATCACAACGCGTTAGAACCACACATATATCACCTTTTGCATAATTACAACATATTATCATCATAATATAGATTTGTTATTCTAAGCATCTCATAAATCATACATTTGCATAATCACAACATATTATCATCATAATATAGATCTATTAGTCTAAGCATCTGCATAAATCATCCATTGCATAATCATATCATATCACATCATCAATCTCACCCATTTCACAGCACACCATCATTTAAGTTGTTTAGGATAATATAGATTTGTTATTCTCGGCATCTTATAAAATATTTGTTATAAAATATTCATATAGAATCCACCACATACATACATGTCAATAGATCAACTAGGCATCCATACGCATAAGCCATCATAGATACAACATACCCAATCATCTACATAAGCAGGAAATATCATATACATGTGCATAAATAAACCAAAATATCCATCTACATAAGTAGGAAATATCATATACATGAGCATACATAAACTGAATCACCCATCACAAAAGGAAACATATTGTATAGTGTCAATAAGGACTATCCCATATCATCATCAAAATAATACAACGTATGTAATATGTCCATCATACATCAAAATCTATCATATATCCATCACATGGCCCTCATACATCATCGAATAAGGTACAAAATCTAGAGATGTATACCATCTCTGATCTCTATTGATAAGCACTACACACTCCATCCTACACTTATCAAAAATTGGTATCCTGTCACCTCCCGAATGAGCTACCCACGTCTGATCTCTGCGGTGAGTCAGGTATTGATCTCCTACCTGGAGTGCCACCTGGTGAATCACTGTAACCTCTGGTCCATGTCCCTAGCAATTGGGATGGCACTGACATTTGTGGTGCCTATCGAGTATACTAGAACAACCACTGGGCTGGGTCTAGAACTGCATGGTAGTAAGTAGCCATCCAAAATCCTACCTCCCTCACATTCTCCTCCTGCTTAGCAACCTGAATCTGAGCGGAATTCTACTCCTGAGGATATCTATCCCGATCTCTCAAGATCAGTCTCCTCTCTTACTCCCAAGCCTCTTGGGATAGTCGTAACTATGCCATCTCGATCTGAACCCGATCTCTTATCCCCTCGGCAGCCACTGCCCTAGCCATGGTAGCATCCCTCTCCCCTTGTAATCCCTATGTATCTATCCCCATCACAACATTGTCCGACACTGATTGCCACTGCACCACTACGACATCCTGCTCCCCCTACAGCATCTGCATCCGTGCCTCTGCAACATCTTTCTCTCTCTGCGTGGCCTGTACCCGAGCCTCTGCTGCGTCCCTATCCCTTTGAAGTGTCTACAGTCTCAACTCAGCTGAATTTCGCTCCCAACATAGACCTAATGCCTGTGACACTGCTGCATCCCTCTCTCTCCGGAGAGACTGAACCTTTGACTCTGCCACTAGCCTATCACTCTCAGCCACTTGCACGTGTGCCTGTGCCAAATACCTGTCACCCTCCAAGACCTACATTTGTACCTATAACACATCTATCTTTGACCGCAACATACACATCTCTCTCCTTGTCTCCTCCTCCCTCTGCTGCATCAGTCCCATATCCTCGGCTGTCTACTCTAGACAGTCTACTCTGTCTCTAAGCTCGCTCCGCTCTTGGTGCCAATTTGCTCTCTCCCTCCATAACAGATGTAGTTGTCTCTACAAATCCTCTGTATCCCCGACAGTCCCTGTCCCAATATTTGATAGCTCCCACCCTGTCCCCCCTCTAACAGCCTATCGTATCACCGCCTCTGCCACCAAGCGGTCTCGCTCCCATCTTGCGACATCTCCCTCATGCTCTCTGGCCACCTCCACTCACAAAACCTCAATCTCTGCTCATAAATCAACTGCCTCATCTAGTGCCTCATCTCTCTCCCTGGTCAGTCTCCACTCTACATCTAATGCCAGTATGGCTAGGGCCGAAGAGTCTCTCTCACCCTGGAAGAACTGTATCTGTAGTTCACTCAACGCTACCTCTAACCTGACCCGCTCTGCCTCTATCTACCATAGCCATTACTCATTGAGGCACAGTCTCTCTATAGTCCCTCTCGGCACCACTGTGGGGTCCTCTCCTCTAGGTGGCACTGTCAACAGTGGTCGGAGGTTGTACACATCCATGTCAATATCCATCTCTTGTGGCTCATATCCCTCACTCTCCACCAACGCCTCCATCACATCCACGTCTATCACCGAAGGGGATCTCTCTCTCCTTGTCATCCTCTCTTGTGCTCTACTGGCCTAACCCTCTTCCTGTGCTCTACTGGCCTCCCCCTCCTCCTGTCACCATGTCTGCCCCCTGTCCCTCCCATGCTCTGCTAGTCTCAGCCTCCTCCCCTCTCTCCTGTTGCTGACCTCTTGGGGATGCGCATGCCTCTTGCCTCCTCTCTCCCTGGATCTCTACCCCTATCCTGCTGTGCTACAGCCCTGACCTCCTCATCTCCCTCCTCCCCTCCATCCCTTTTGGTTTTGCACTAT
This sequence comes from Sequoia sempervirens, assembly GCA_007258455.2. Taxonomy (NCBI): domain Eukaryota; kingdom Viridiplantae; phylum Streptophyta; class Pinopsida; order Cupressales; family Cupressaceae; genus Sequoia; species Sequoia sempervirens. The sequence continues at coordinate 31,006 of VDFB02117796.1, read as the reverse complement.
CACCTCCTCCTCCTGGCCACCCTCGCTAGCTCCTTGGCTGCTCTAAGAGCCTCTTCTCTCCCTCTCCTGGCTCCCCTCATTGGCTCCTCAGCTACTCCCACCACCTGCTATCCTCCCCTCGCCTGACCACCTCTTTGTCACCCTCGGTGTGGTGGTCCTGCTACCCTCAAACCTCTCTCATCCTCTGACCCGAACCTTAGTGCTCCCTTAATTGACACTACTGGGGTAATCTGTAGCAGTGGGTGTTGCCTGAACCACTGCCGATACCGATCTATCACCCCCACATCCCTCTGCTCCTCCCTTCTGTCTAGGTATGGCATAAACTATAATGTCTCTAGATCCTCCCACATTGCATCCTGGCTCAGCTGAGCCCCCCATGGTCACTCTCATGACACTTGTCAGAATATCACCCATGCTCCGGGAATATCCTATCTCACTCCAAACTATCGTGTCACCTGATCGGGTTTGTGTAGCTCCACTATAATTGAAATCCACCCAATAATATAATAGCGCATGAAGAAGTAACTATTGTGTGCCGCCTCATCATCCCTCCAACCCCTGAAGGACTGCAACATATAGGGACGCCACACTATCATTCCTACCGCACATCATCTAATCATCTCCTCCACACATCCACATCTCTCACATCTCGATACCATAGTATTGCTCCTGCCTCTGTCCTCCAACCCCAGGCTATGACCTCTCTCTCATCTTGCACTCCTAATCTGCGTACGATTGGTCTGGTCACCCTGATGTGCTTCCACGCTCAAACCTATAATAGTGTGACATGGGCCACGCTTAGTGCCTTCCAATTGTATACCCGATGTATGTCTCGATACAGTTGTGCCAGCATGCATGTCCCCCACATGAACTCCCCCTCTCAACCCTTGATGATATGTCGAATCACCTCAACGAATTTGAGATGCAGGAATCGACCGCTCCGGTCTGGCACTAAGATCCCACTAATCAGTCTTGCTAAGTATAAGGACAAAACTGACATCCCCCTTCATGACAGCATCCTATCCACATCCAACTGACCCCGTTGAACCAGTAGATTGTCACTACCATAAACAACGTGCATGGAATCATCCAACACCTCACCCTCTGACCAGCACTCGCTAATCGAAAGCCCTGCTATAGGGAGCCTCAAAATCTTCCAAATGTCCTCCAAGGTCACCGTCATCTCCCCCGTTGGTAGCTGGAATGTTGATGTATCTGAGTCCCAGCGCTCTATCAGTGTTGTTAGCATGGTCTTGTGGGCCTTCATCGTTAGGTAGGACAACATGTGCAATAGTCCTGCCTCTGACAGTCTCTCGTGCTCCACGCCTGTCATCCATGCCACGCATCTCGCTAAAACCTAGGACCATCTCTCTTACATCTGTAAACTCTCCACTTTCTGCATCCATCACCATGACAACTTGTTAGTTAAGTTTTTTCCCCCAATGTTTTTTTCACACCTTCCCTCCTTGACCCAAGGATTTCCCTTCACCCTTCTCTGTTCTTTTTGTTTTTATTTGGTCTTTTCCGCTTCATCCTAGCCCCTTGGGCGAACCCTCCCTGAGCCTGGGTGGCCCCGCCCTCGAGCCTAGGCAGACCGGCCTGCGCTCAGGTGGACTTTCCTAAGCGGCTTGGGCGACGCTTCGCCCGGGCATGGGCGGACCCTCCCGGGCTACTGGGCAGCGCTCCGCCGAAGTACGGGCGAACCAACCTAGGGCGTTGGCGGAACTTCGCCTCACTAGGGCGGATCTGCCCACCTGGATGGGTGGACCTACCCACTCGGATGGACGGACCCGCTTGCGCTCGGGTGGACCCGCCTGCGCTCGACTCTCCCCCCTACCTCGTCAACCCTTCACCCCCCTCCTCAAAAATGCAAAAAAAAAAAAACCCATTAACCCATTTTTCATCTTGACCCCACCCACTAAACCCATATCTTGGTTTTTTTTTTAAAATTAATCAAATTAAACAAAAACACAAAGTGGGGTTTTGGCCTAACCTGATGTGGCACAACACACTCCTCGAAAAATCGTTGTCTCTCATCCCCTTGATGAATGACATCTGAATCATATTCTGGCATTGTGTCTCCTCCTTGTCTTGCTCTCTCCTCCTCTTCCTCTTCTCCTCACTTGACAGCTATCCAAATGAGGAGAAATAACCCCCACATTCCCTTTTATAGCTTTCCCCCCTTTTTTCTTTTTAAAATGAAAGAAATTATTTCTTTTTATTTAGCTTTTTTGGGCCTTAACTAATCCCCTCCCCCCTTGTCTTCTTGGGGCAACCATTTCCACACTGTAGACCCATTTTCCCCTGTTCAAGTGCTAATATTCTCAAATTTTCATGTTCTTTCCATCGACATATACCACTTCATCCTTACGAGAAGTTGCCCAAGACCTCCTTTTTCGTCCTCGTCCCCTTCTCGAGGGGGAATACCCTACTATACTCTCCCAATTTTCCGTCATAAGCCTTCCCTCAAGGGTAGCTCATAATCTCTTCCATGTTGGGGCATCTCTTTTCCAGTCACTTCTTCCATAGAGTCATCTGTGTTATATTTTTCTTCGAAACCCTATTATTCTAATAGTGTCTCGAAGAGGGGCAAAATGTAGACATCGAAATTTGACCACTTCAATATGGTCAAAGTTGTACTCTTAATCATCCCTTTGTTGTGTTGAAATTATCCTTTTTGTTGATATTAATTAAATCATTCACTTAATTAATATTATGTGTCTTGCATAAGGTTTTCTAAAGTATTTAATTCAATAAATACTTTTCCCCTATTTCCTCTCTAAATTAAATAAATGTACCACTTTATTTAATTTAGTCATATTATCTTTTGGAATTTTAAATTTATTTTTAAATTCTCTATTTTCTCTCTCATTGTCACATCCTCCAACTTTTGCAAGTTGGCCTCTAATCCCTCTTAGTAGTCTAACCCTCTTTCTTAGTCATAATTAATTTATGATTAAGATGTGTGCACCGATAATCATCATTAGGGTCCCATCCTCCATAATTTCCCACTTGCCTCTAATGAGTCCTTAATTAGTCTAATCAAGTTCTTGCACAACCTTAATCATCCAATTAGGTCATTTCTAATCCCCATATCATTTATGGAATGTGTCCTTAATCAACTTCATTAAAAGCTTTCTCATTTTGAACAAGGTATCTCCATTCCCCATGTGAATTTTTAATTCCCATCTAATCCCCCAATGTATTCAAGGGAATTTTAAATTCCTTCTCTCTTCCCCATGAGAATATTTGATAAATTTTTAATTCCCCACTTGTCCTCTCACCCACATGGAGACAAGTACCTCCTTTATGAGAAGATCTTGTCCCAATCCCAAGGTACTATGTACCCTCTCCATGTCATGTACTATCTCTCCACCTCATGTACACATCATCCCTTTTAAGCCATATCACATGCCACATGTCAAGATGTGAGGGCTTGTGAGTTCTCAACTCACCTTAGCCCTACATCTTGATCTTGGTGGCTCAATCTTGACCGTCCATCTCCCTAGAGATTTCCAAAATCTCTATAAATACCCCCTATTTTCTCTCATTTTGGAGAGATCATGCATTGTAGCCAAACTCTTGCAAAAATTTCCTAAAATCCATACTTAGCCATTTTTCAAGTTTACACCCACTTGCATCCATTATCATATCATCATCTAGCTTGCATCTTGCCATCCAAGGAGCATACAACACTAAAGATCGAAAGGCCAACCAAATAATTGATTCAACACAAGGTAAAAGGTTTCATTTATTGTTTCTATTTTGTGTTGATTCTAATTAGGATAATCTTGAGGTGTAGGTTGTTTTTAGTGTTATTTTGCACTACTTTGTTTGTTGCTCGTTTTGTACCACCCAAATTCGACCTATCACAAGAACCATTGGAAAATGAGGGGAATGTTGGAAACAAGGAACACTTAGAGGGGGGTGAATCAATGTTCTTCAATTTTTAGCTTTATTAATTTGATCTTCAAAGAACTTATAACATTCAACCAAAAGAAATATGGATGAACATAAAGGGTATGTGTAGGATCATGGTGGGACAAAAAGTGGCAATAAGGAAAAAAATGTCTTTCATCGACCCAAAAATGCGAAAATATTGTGTTGGACTTTTTTAGGCTCGGGTGTCAATACACACCGCCAAAGCAAACACCAATCCTAGTTTTCCATATCAGATATCCGATCCAAATTAGATATCCAATTTGTAAAAAGCATATATATACAAAATTTGTTGTTGTTTTAAAGTCATTTGACAGTCAACAACCTGCGGGGGCACAGTGAGGAGGTTCTTCTCGTAACGAATATCCGATTTGAAAAGGTAAGAATTTTGATTTTGATTTGCTTTGATTAAATTTTGAATTAGATTTGGATAATTTCAAATAGTTTTTTGTGGATTTTTTTTTTAAATAGGGTTTTTGATTGAATTTTTATGAAAAAATTGAGTTAAGAATGGATTTTGATATAAAAAAATGAATGGCTTTTGTGGATTTTTTTTCACAATAAGGTTTTTGATTGAATTTTTATGAAAATTTGAATTTAGAATGAATTTTGATAAAAAAATGAATGTTTTGTGGATTTTTTTCACAAGATTTTGATTGAATTTTTATAAAACAATTGAGTTTAGAATGGATTTTGATAAAGAATGTTTTTATGGATTTTGATTTAAAAATAGTGTTGCTTATGTATTTGTATTAAAAATTAGAGAATTTTATAGATTTTTGTTAAAAAGTAGGGTTTTGTATAGTTTTTAAAAACTAGGGTATTTTTATAATATTTTTATTTATATTGTCTAATTTTAATTAGATTAATTATTTTTTATATTTAATCAAGCATTATGGCTACTGAGAATGAGAATGCACAAATTCCACCAGTTGATAATGAAAATCCACCAGCTAAGAATCAAAATGCAGAAATGCAAAATGCTCCACCACCTCTACAGCCATCAATTGAAGACTTAACTAATGAAAAATTGGAGCAATTGAGGGGAATTTGTGATGTTTATAAGAAAATCCCTTGATTATCCCATATGTCAACCACATTGACATGAATTATTACAAATGTAGAAACCCTCTCCACCCAACATAATTCCTTTCATTTGTGGCGAGAAACCATGAGGGAATATTATGCATGTGGATTGTCTTATGATGATATGAAAAATATCCAAACAACAAAAACCCAAATAGCCTCTTTATTTTTTAACCCTAGCATTGGTTTGCTAGTTAATATTAACAAACCAAAACTTTCTATAAAATGGTCCATGCATAGGGGCATAGTAGATAACTTTTGGGATCGTTGGTGTATGGTTTTTCATAAACCACCCAACACTAATCTTGATGTACTTTTTTACTTTATTAAAAAATTATAATGTGAGTTTTTGTTAGGGCATCATGTTAATTACTTTGACATTAAACCTTTCCAGGGCGTTGGTGGAGGTATGCCCTAGGAAGGGCCAGGGGTAGTTAGAGTAGTCAGGCACCCACATTTTCTCCATCCTCCCCTTCCTACGCCACCTCCAGTACAACATCCAGATATTACGGAGGATGCTGCCACACAAACTATCTAGGCCATTCACTCTTTGAGTGGTTTTTTGGTTTCCCATGCTTCTTCAGTAGCTCAGCCACATTTTGGTGATCTTGGTGATAGATCCAGTGTTGCTGCATCCTCCTCCTCAGGTCCACATATTTTTGTGCCACATATTTGCAATATGTACCAACAAATATGTTTGGGTCCTATTGTACAACCCCTTGAGCATCCATTAGACACTTCTGATTATGACATCCAGGATGTGGAGATTATAGAAGATCACATGCAGGGGAGTGGAGCACACCCTACAGAGTCCTTTCCTGCTAGAGAGGTGGACATTGGAATAGTTACACAGACATAGGTAACATCTAAGGTGTAAATTCATAACTTGCATTTTTAAAAAAATGAATATTAATAAGAGATAGTATCAAGTACTAATATTTATTTAAAAAGGTCTATTAACAGTTAATGTCTGAGGAGGAGCTCACATGGGTGACTGATAGCACCCTTAGGGCCATTTCATTTGGCCTCAAGACGCACACAGTATGTATTTTCGCACTCACTCATTTACATTTTTTTACTGTATACTTGCTTGTCATTTGAATTGTCATTAATGAAATTATATATTAACTTATATGTTTATCTTATTCTCTACTTGTAAGAAACACCTAGTGCGAGCGAGGTGCGACGCTCTCCAGACTATGGAGGAAAAATGTTAGATAAGCGAAAGGTAATTAAACTCAAATTTGATTGAATTAAGATTTATAAGATCTTTTATTGATTATGCATGTATTGACATAGATTCGTAGTTTCATATGTACTTGTTATTTTTATGTACAGGTAGTTTTGAGCTATACATCATTTTTGATAAGTGTCACAACACCTGAAGGAGTAGGTATTCAAATACCGGAAGGAGGAGGTGTTGAAACACCTCAAGGAGATACCGAAAAATATCAGCCTAAAGAGGTATGTGTTTATTTTATTTTGTGCTTGGTAAATATGTTCTTAGTATCGACAATTCTATGCTAACTTGGATCAATTTCATGTTTTTGTTCACATATATAGATTGATGTTACAAAAGTTGGTTTGATTAGTTCTTTGAAAGGGGTATATTCTAGGACTCCTAGCCCTTCGAAGAGACGTATATTTCAAGTAATCAAGATTTCAATTTTAGAGTTCAATTATAATTCAATGTGTATTGATTTTTATGTTAATTATTTGATTTTAAATTATAAAGTATAACTAATATCAATTGTGGTTTGAATTTTTCTTGTACAACTACCTTCAGAGCCAATGAGTGCTTCAAAGAGGCTCCATTTTGATGATCCACTAGTAGTTTAGGATGAGATAGACATTTTGGCATGTAAATTTTGAATAGATACCGAGATGGCATATGCCACATATTGTAAAACTTTGTTTGAGTTGGCGTTGATGCCATTTTTGTATATCGACATACACTTGATTGGATAATTTGATACATAGAAGTTGACAATCAAAATTTAATTTCCTCCTCATGTGCATGATTAAACTCTTTGAAAATTTAATCAAGTGAGTAATGGTTGAATATCAATGTACAATAGCATAAAAAGAATGGTTAAATATTATGTAGTTTATATTCATATTGTTGATTACATTGCATTGCACATCTTTCAAACTCAAAGCATTACTTCACATTGCATAAGTAACAACTAGATGCTGATAGATGAAAAATTTCAATAACAATATAGTTTTTACAAAGTCAACCTAAGCAGTTATGCAATTACTTCACATTACATAACTAATAACTAGGAGCATCTATCAATTGCATTAGCTTGTCATGGAATTCTATGAGACCACATTTCTTTGAGGAAACTTGGCACAAAACTCACAAAAAATGAAAAGAAAGCACTCAAACAAACTTTAAAGGGGTCTCAAGCCTGTTGCCCCCTCATTCCACACACTATGCAGCCATTTACTTACAGTGTAGGGGCTGAACAATGGAGAAAATATGTAAAAATTATATGTATATATATATAGCCTAGAAGCATGAATTACGATTAGAATATCACATAACATCATATAAACAAAAAAACCACTATAAACTTGAATTTCATTTAAAACATGCATGATAAATATTCATCGTTGAAACTTGAATTGTGGTAGCTTGATATATAGAGTCGATTGATGCCAGGGTTCAATTTGTATGATATTGAAAAAATAAGCCAACTAAGTAGAGTTATCAGCATTCTTCAAAAATCATAAGAATTATTTTAGTACACTAGCCATTTTGACACCTTCTTGCAGTCTCAAACGTTATTTTGTATCATTGTTACATTGCTCTTAGTTCAATGATGCTGAACAATTTTAGAAAAAATAAAGTTGTGTCACGGTCCGCATTCAATCCAACAAGCAAAAATGAAAGCTCAACCTCTTGGAATGAAAATTCTTGTTTTCAAAACAAATGAATAAGAATGAGGTAGTTAAGGTGTTTGAAGTTATTTAGAGGTCACTTTTAGGGTACAAGGCTTAAAAGTTCATTTTAAATGCACTCAAACAAACTTTAAAGGGATCTCAGGCCTACTGCCCCCTCATTCCACATGCTATGCAACCATTTACTTGTAGTGTAGGGGCTGAACAATGGAGAAAACATGTAAAAATTATATATATATATATATATATATACAACCTAAAAGCATGAATTACGATTAAAATATCACATAACATCATATAAACAAAAAAACCACTATAAACTTGAATGTCATTTAAAACATGCATGATAAATATTCATCGTTGAAACTTGAATTGTGGTAACTTGATATACAAAGTTGATTGATGCTAGGGTTCAATTTGTATGATATTAAAAAAATAAGCCAACTAAGTATAGTTATCAACATTCTTCAAAAATCATAAGAATTCTTTTAGTATACTAGCCATTTTGACATCTTCTTGCAGTCTCAAATGTTATTTTGTATAATTGTTACATTGGTCTTAGTTCAATGATGCTAAACAATTTTAGAAAAAAGAAAGTTGTGTCACAGTCCACATTCAACAAGCAAAAATGAAAGCTCATCCTCTTGGAATGAAAATTCTTGTTTGCAAAACAAATGAATAAGAATGAGGTAGTTAAGGTGTTTGAAGTTATTTAGAGGTCACTTTTAGGGTGCAAGGCTTAAAAGTTCATTTTAAATGCACTCAAACAAACTTTAAAGGGATCTCAGGTTTGCTCCTCCTCATTCCACATGCTATGCAACCATTTACTTGCAGTGTAGGGGCCGGACAATGGAGAAAACACGTAAAAATAATATATATATAGCCTAGAAGCATGAATTATGATTAGAATATCACATAACATCATATAAACAAAAAAACCACTATAAACTTGAATGCCATTTAAAACATGCATGATAAATATTCATCGTTGAAAGTTGAATTGTGGTAGCTTGATATATAGAGTCTATTGATGCCAGGGTTCAATTTGTATGATATTGAAAAAATAAGCCAACTGAGTAGAGTTATCAGCATTCTTCAAAAATCATAATAACTCTTTTAGTACACTAGCCATTTTGACGTCTTCTTACAGTCTCAAATGTTATTTTGCATCATTGTTACATTGGTCTTAGTTCAATGATGCTGAACAATTTTAGAAAAACTAAAGTTGTGTCATGGTCCGCATTCAATCCAACAAGCAAAAATGAAAGCTCAGCCTCTTGGAATGAAAATTCTTGTTTGCAAAACAAATGAATAAGAATGAGAAAGTTAAGGTGTTTGAAGTTATTTAGAGGTCACTTTTAGGGTGCAAGGCTTAAAAGTTCATTTTAAATGCACTCAAACAAACTTTAAAGGGATTTCAAGCTTGTTGCCCCCTCATTCCACATGCTATGTAGCCATTTGCTTGCACTGTAGGGGTTGAACAATGGAGAAAACATGTAAAAATTATATATATATATATATATATATATATATATATATATATATATATATATATATATATATATATATATATATATTCTAGAAGCATGAATTACGATTAGAATATCACATAACATCATATAAAATAAAACCCACTATAAACTTGAATGTCATTTAAAACATGCATGATAAATATTCATCATTGAAACTTGAATTGTGGTAGCTTGATATACAGAGTCGATTGATGCTAGGGTTCAATTTGTATGATATTGAAAAAATAAGCCAACTGAGTAGAGTTATCAACATTCTTCAAAAATCATAAGAATTCTTTTAGTACACTAGCCATTTTGACGTCTTCTTGTAGTCTCAAACGTTATTTTGTATCATTGTTACATTGGTCTTAGTTCAATGATGCTGAAAAATCTTAGAAAAAAAGAAAGTTGTGTCACGGTCCGCATTCAATCCAACAAGCAAAAATGAAAGCTCAACCTCTTGGAATGAAAATGTTTGTTTGCAAAAAAAATGAATAAGAATGAGGTAGGTAAGGTGTTTGAAGTTATTTAGAGGTCAATTTTAGGGGGGAAGGCTTAAAACTCCATTTTAAATGCAAAAAAAGGAATGAAATTACTTCAAACCAAGTTTGTGAAGAAGTTAACTATGTTTCCCACTAGTTTCCCTTAAGAGTCAAAAGTGCTAAAATGCAACAATCTTTGAAGGTCTATTTTTCGGAGACCATGATGCTTACAGACTCTCCATCTAAGGCTATGGGATCATGTTGGGACCATCTACAAAAACCTCTCTCGGTTTTTGCTATCTCAGAGGCATTTTCCTGTGGTGATGACTTTTCAGTGGAGGGAAAAGTTGCTAGATGCAAATAGTGTAAAGTTGCAAAGTGGTGCAACTTTCATTCCACAACTTCTACAACCAAACAGACTATTCTGTCACATCTTGATGGGTACATTTACGCTAGGGATGGTCCTCTCTTGCACCTAAATATGCCGAATCACTCTGAGCTACATTGGACCGACGATTTCCCTTAAGAGTCCAAAGTGTTAAAAGGCAACAATCTTTGAAGGTCTATTTCTTGGAGATCATGATGCTTACAAACTCTTTGTCTAAGGCTATGAGATTGTGTTGGGACCATCTACAAAAATCTCTCTCGATTTTTGCTATCTCAGAGGCATTTTTTTGTGGTGATGACTTTTCAGAGGATGGAAAAGTTGCTAAATGCAAACAATGTAAAGTTGCAAAGTGGTGCAACTTTCATTCCGCAACTCGTACAACCAAGCAGACTATTCCAACACATATAGATGGGTATGTTTATGCTAGGGATTGTCCTCTCTTGCACCAAAATATGCCAAATCACTTTGAGGTACATTGGATCGGCAATTTCCCTTAAGAGTCCAAAGTGCTAAAATGCAGCAATCTTTGAAGGTCTATTTGTCGGAGACCGTGATGCTTATAGACTCTCTGTCTAAAGCTATGGGATTGTGTTGGGACCATCTACAAAAACCTTTCTCAGTTTTTTCTATCTCAGAGGCGTTTTCCTGTGGTGATAACTTTTCAGTGGAGGGAAAAGTTGTCAGATGCAAGCAATGTAAAGTTGCAAAATGGTGCAACTTTCATTCCGCAACTCGTACGACCAAATGGACTATTCCAACACATCTATATGGGTACGTTTATGCTAGGGATGGTCCTATCTTGCACCCAAATATGCCGAATCACTCTGAGCTACATTGGACTAGCGATTTCCCTTAAGAGTCCAAATTGCTAAAAGGTAGCAATCTTTGAAGGTTTATTTCTCAGAGATCGTGATGCTTATAGAATCTCCATCTAAGGCTATGGGATCATGTTGGGACCATATACAAAAACCTCTCTTGATTTTTTCTATCTCGAGGGAATTTTCTTGTGGTGATGACTTTACAGTGGAGGGAAAAGTTGCCAAATGTAAGCAGTGTAAAGTTGCAAAGTGGTGCAACTTTCATTTTGCAACTTGTACGACCAAACAGACTGTTACAACACATCCAAATGAGTACGTTTATGCTAGGGATAGTCTTCTCTTGCACCCAAATACGTTGAATCACTCCAAGTTACATTGGACCGATGATTTCCCTTAAAAGTCCAAAGTGCTAAAAGGCAGCAATCTTTGAAGGTCTATTTCTCAGAGACCATGATGCTTACGAACTCTCCTTCCAAGGCTATGTAATCGTGTTGGGACCATCTACAAAAAACTCTCAATTTTTTCTATCTCAAAGGCATTTTCCTGTGGTGATGACTTTTTTAGTGGAGGGAAAAGTTGCCAGATGGAAGCAATGTAAAGTTGCAAAGTGGTGCAACTTTCATTCTATAACTCATACGACCAAACAGATTGTTCCAAAATGTCTAGATGGGTATGTTTATACTAGGGATGGTTCTCTCTTGCACCCAAATACACCAAATTACTCTGAGCTATATTGGATTGACGATTTCCCTTGAGTCCAAAGTGCTAAAAGGAAACAATCTTTGAAGGGCTATTTCTCAGAGATCGTGATGCTTACAGACTCTCTGTTTGAGGCTATGGGATCGTGTTGGGACCATCTACAAAAACCTCTCTCAGTTTTTTCTATCTCGGAGGAATTTTCCTATGGTGATGACTTTTCAGTGGAGGGAAAAGTTTCCAAATACAAGCAGTGTAAAGTTGCAAAGTGGTGCAACTTTCATTCCACAACTCATACGACCAAACATACTATTCCAACACATCTGAATGGGTACGTTTACGCTAGGAATGGTCCTCTTTTGCAATCAAATATACCAAATCACTCTGAGGTACATTGGACCGAGTGAAATTAGGTAAAAAATTGATGTAGACACAAGGGCACAATCACAAACTCTTTGCAACCTGCCTATTTGAGGCATCTAACAAGATTATTCTAACCTCTTTGGACATTCCAAAACTCCCTTAAAAATTTGCAATCAACTAAATACACATTTCTCTCTTTAACCCCCTTAAACCCTTGTAATAGTGAGAAACTAGTTTTTTGTCCAATTACTCCACAATTTTCTAAAACACCAAACCAACACATGATTGATTCAAACACCCATATCCAAGTTATACAACATAGACTCCTTTGGACCAACGTTGACTTTCTATACATTCACCCTTGAAAAAGCTACTCAATTAGCCCAAAAATGCAAAGCAAGATACCTTCAAACACCACATAGACCCCTGAAACCTTGAGGTAGCAAATAAATTTCCAAGAAAACAAAAATTCTGCAATTGGATTCCATTTGTACGTACCTATAACCATCAAATCTAAAAACCCTTATTTTTAGTGTAATTCTTGAGGGTTTATTGGATGTAGCACTTCCACAACCTTTTAGACTTTTCCACTACCTTAGACACCTTTATTTAGGCCCCAATATGCTTAGAAAACAAAGAAACTTATGGTATCTCAGAGATTTTTGCAAACCCTAGGGTAAAAACTCTATTTTCAAGTGAAAAAAACCACTAGTTTTAGACCTTTAACTCTTCATTTTATTTCAAAACCTAGTTCTCCATGCCTTCCACTCTTAAAATATCATTTCCTAATCCCTACCAACTCATCCCACTAATTCACATTGGCACACAGTAGGTGGGATGAGATTCAAGCCATTAAAATTGCAAAACTCTTATTCCCCTGTTCAGGAACCCGTCTAAAGAAAGTCTGAGTTTTGAGGCACAAAATGAATAAAAAAATCCTCTATTAAGAAGTTAGAATAAATTAAAGACATGTAATAACATTTCTACATAAATTTTTGATCCAAAAATGCTTGAATGGCTTGTGCAAAGGCATAAAACACAAGAAAAACAGTAAAATATGAACTAAGCAATTGAAACTTTATTGATTCAAAGAAAAAAAACCCTTCAACCAAACCTATCTCAAGCCATTGAAGGCTTTAAGTACATTGCTATTCCTTGGAATCCAACTCCCAATTCCTTTAACCACCAATATTAACTGACTTTTGAAACCTTAATGACCGTTGAAGGCCAAAATACAAACATTTTTCACATTAATATGACTCATAATGAAATGTTGCACTTTTCCACTTCTAACTTTAATGAGAGCTCACTTAATGGCTTGAAATAGCATCATTACATGTTCAAAACACTATTTTTGTTTGTCCCTAAACAAATTTACTAATTTTTCCTTCAAAGGCTACAAAGCAACAACTAGGACAAGTTGGGATCTCCATGTTTTTTTGACCCTAAAACCTAAAAAATCCTCCTAATACATGACTATTAGGACTATTAGATCTCATTAAAGACAAAAACTCAAAATATTAACACTTTAATCATTGAAATGATCCATAATGAAATTGTGGTGTAGGTGCTCCTACAACAAAAATGGTGGTTACAACTTGCTAATGTCAATGAAACGTGGGGGCAGCAAGATTTAAAGTTGGCTCAAACTTGTGCAGGTCCTAATAGACATGTTTGATGAATTTATAGGGTGTGGAAAGGTTGGAAACATTTATTTCCTTAAAAACCTCATGAAAGTTGCTAAAAATGAAGTTGCACCCAAGTTGGATTTGAGGAGAAAAAGTTGCAAGCCACTATAATTTATTATATATAAATGGGAGATATTACAAAACCTAATTCAAATGAGCATACCAACAGGAAAGAACCAGGAAGAAAACCTTCAGTTGTAGTTTGATTAAGTACAAAAATAGACCCCTTTACAAAACCTATCAGTTTCCCAAATACAGACCCCTTTACATTTTAAACAACCCTTTATACAATGCCAAACATTTGACCCATATTTCAAAAAACATCATTGGGTATAGATTATGCCCATACACAATTATGACCGTTTTACATTTTTTCCAATTTGAGAATTTAAATTTTACAAAATTTTCCTATTAGAGGCATTTAGTGCACAATCTTCAACAATAGTAGTATGTTCATGTTCTAGACTAACAAGCACCTATACAAACCATCAAGGTAGCTTAGAATAACCAATCTATATTGTTGTAATCTATTGCATACCTCTCCAAAAGGATCAAAGCTAACTATTGTTGTAGCAGGTCTATGATCAATCGTGCCAAAAATATCACAAAAGTGGGAAAATGAGAAATATATATTGTCACAATAGAAAAGATGCTTAGACTAACAAATCTATATTAATCTAAACAACTTGAATGATGATGAATTGGTGATGCAAACTATAAAATATTTTTGGAATAACCAATCTATATTATTGTAATCTATCGCATACCTCTCCAAAAGGATCAAAGCTGGCTATTATTGCAGCAGGTCCATGATCAATCATGCCAGGAATATTGCAAATGTGGGAAAATGAGAAATCTATATTGTCACAATAGAATGGATGCTTAGACTAACATATCTATATTAATCTAAACAACCTAAATGATGATGAGTTGGTGATGCAAACTATAAAAGATGCATACCTCTTCGAAAGGATCAGACCTAGCTATTGTTGCAGCAGGTTCATGATCAATCGTGCCAAGAATATCGTAAAAGTGGGAAAATGAGAAATCTATATTGTCACAATAGAAAATATGTTTAGACTAACATATCTACATTAATCTAAACAACTTGAATGATGATGAGTTGGTGATGCAAACTATAAAAGACACATACCTCTTCAAAAGGATCAAAGTTGGCTATTGTTGCAGCAGGTCCATGATTAATCTTGCCAAAAATATCACAAAAGTGCATACAAAATATCACTATTAAAGACACCTGCATTGCAATAGTATATAAAATGTTAGTATTAAATAAAGAACACTAATGAACTTAACCGTAATGAACATAAAAATTCTACCTTCCATTCTTGAAAATGCTATTCAAGTTTGCCTGAAGGGTCATCTCTTTTCTTAAGAGTATCCAATATTGCTTCATGATCAACATTACTAAGTGTCCATAGTTGTTTTTTCTTTAGTCTGGAATGATGCTTCAACAGCTTAACATTTGTTGCTATAACAAGGTGCAAATACATGAGAATGGTTGTGTGTTTCTCATAGTCTTCAAATGCACGTATGCCATTCTTTCTAATCATGTATGTTTACAACCAAGTTCCTGCAACCATAACTGAACTTGTAGGATACATGAAACCATCATCATCTTCCATTGGTTGTATTAGCTTATGCTTTACCCACACACATTGAGCCAACCAATAGTCTGATCTCTCTTCATTCCCCTATGGTGCAACAACTGCAGAAATATGTCATAGCTATAGTAGATCTGAAAACAGGTCGTAATCAATTGAACTTTCCATTGTGTCATTTGTCATGGATATTGTTTGAGATAAAGGAGTTAGATATTGTGGTACCCATGTATCCACCCACTCACTTCACTTGCATTGATCCCACTCACACTGAATACAACTCTAAGAAAAACAAGCCAACTCTCATGTCCAAATGGTCCATGTTCCTGCATCTAAGCTTTGAAATGAATGCATCTTTGAAGAATCTTTGATTGTATGACAATCCAATCTGCCTCCCACTATACCCTCCTCAACGAACCAAAAGAATCTGTGCACTGTTGAACTACACCAATCAACTATAGAACGTGCATCGCTGATTTTTGCTCTTGAAATTTTCAATTACTCCTTAACTAGAGTTCTCTTTACTCATGCACCTACTCCATCATGCTCCCCTTTCCCATGTCTAGCTTCAAAAAAAATCCAAATATGAGGTAGACCCCTCTCTACATGCATTCTACTCAACCAATAAAACATACAAGCATTCTTGAATTGACATGTGCAATTATCCGACCAAATTAAATGTCGGCCCAATGCTATATCATGCTCTTGCAAGAACTCAAAAAAATTCTTGAAACAATGTTGGACATACTCAGACGAGTGAGATCTATCATCACTCATATAAAAATGATACTTTTTGATTATATTTCGATCCTCCTCTGTACTATCAGCTGCATGTCTAAACATTATGTGGACAAAAATAACAATCTGAATGAAATTGTAATACTAAGATTGTACCTTGTTTTGTGGTTGCAATGTGTAGTTTTCTGCAAAATCAACCACTGATATAATAGTGCCTGTGTGTGGGAAATGTTATTATCAAAATAAGATAACAAAAACACACAAATGCAACATCAAACTAAAGAAAGCTAAATAGAATGAAATCAAAGAAATCAAACAGAGCTTCTTCAGAATCATTCCATTGTCCTCTATCTCCAGTGATTTGCTTGAAGCTGCTACTCTCAGATTGTGTAAGCAAAGCTTCTCAGAATGCAAACCTGCAGAATGAGGATGCAAAGGGAGAGTACTTCTCTATCCTATATGCTGGTGGAGTAAAATTTTGATATACGGATATGCATAGGGGCTGTAGATTATGCACAAGGGCTATAGATTATGAATGCTATTGAAGCTATGATATGAGGATGATAGGACATGATATGGATTGCTGATATACTAAGCTATGCTATGCTATGATTATAAAAGCTATGGATGTTGGAAGGCTAATTGACTATAGTTTTCCTGTATGCAAGCTTCTCTTTTTTTTAGAGACCCGACAGTCCTTTTTATAGATTTTTACAGGCAAGAGCCTAGCTGGCAAAGATCAATGGCTATGAGATTGTTTGGTAAATTTGAATGGTGAGAGATGGAGAGGTTGAGAGGAAGATGGAAGATGTTGGGAGGTTGGAGAGAAGAATGGAGGTTTTTCTTCAACCCACGGGAACGACTTTGCTTAGAAATAGAAATTTGTTTGATTTTCTATTTTGAAGTTATTTCACGGTTGTTGCAGATAATTCAAATTAAATAAATAAATTTATTTAATTTTATGTGGTTTGAGGATTTAAAATATTTTTGAAATATTTGATGTGAATGGACATTAGAAGATTTAATTAAATATTTGGAATATTTAATTGCAAATATACTTTAAAAGAATTAATTAAATATTTGGAATATTTAATTGTGAATAGACTTTAGAAGAATTAATTAAATATTTGGAATATTTAATTGTGAATGGAATTTAGAGGATTTTTAGAAGAGAAGAATATTTAATCTTTATTTGAATAAAATATTCAAGCCAAAGTTATATGATAATTAATATAAATAAATCATAATGTTTATTTAATTAATTAAGAAATGGATAAGAAAAGCGATTAAATAAACTTATTTATTTAATCGAAATGGAAGAATGAACAATATAAATAAATTATTTAGATTTATTTATATGCAAATTGAATTCAGAGATTTAATTAAATATTAAAATTATTTAATTAATTACCAGACTATTGAGATGTGACCATTTTTAGGTGTATACATTTTTCCCCTCTTTGAAGTGATGTGTTTTACGCATTGCTTCAAAGAATTTTAAAAATTTCCCTAGATGCTGATTGTCGAATGTTGATAGGTATATGCCCCCTTGGATGATGAATCGATAAGATTCTGATTTTTGTGAATTATTTGAATTTTTAAATTTGTTGGAATTTTTTATTTTTATGATTTTTAAGATGTCGATTCATCGTTCAAAAATGATGATATGAAGAAATTGATGGGAAAAGATGTGAGATGAAAAATTGATGACCTAAATTTCCCTTGTAATGATAGAATGTGATAAAATGCCCCAATTTTACCTTTAAATAGTTTAAAAATGTCATTTTCCATGTCATTTTCCCATTTTAACCTAGTAAAAATTGAAATTTTTGAGCTCTGGAGTGAGAAAGATGGCACTTCCTACCCACCAGCACCGTTTTGAGCACATCCGACGACATCGGCGGCCAACACACTATGGACCCGCGGTATGTACCCTGTTAAACTTTTGTTATTTGAAAATTTTCTATTTAGGGCACATTTTCCAACATTTATGGACCTTCATGCATTCTTTTAGTGCCCTTTAGTCTTTTTGTAGTGCCCATTATGATTTTGACAGCGCCCATGATGATTTTGATAGTGCCTATTTCTAATTTGACAATGCATGACCTTGTATTGATTGTTTGCGTATTTCATTGCCTTGTTTTGATGATATGTGTCTTATAAATTTGTTCCCAAGGTTTTTGCAAAATAAACAGTAGCTGATAAATTTGTTTTCAAGTTGTTAAAAACAAATAGTTGTTGATAGGTTTGCTTCTAAGGTTGTTAAAAATAAACAGAATTTTGATAAATTTGTTTTCATGAAAATGAAAAACAAATAGTTTGTTGATAAGTTTGCTTCTAAAGTTGTTAAAAACAAACAAGATTTTGATAAATTTGTTTTTATGAAAATGAAAAACAAAATAGTTTTGATTGATAAGTTTGCTTCTAAAGTTGTTAAAAACAAACAAGATTTTGATAAATTTGTTTTCATGAAAATGAAAAAAAAAATAGTTTTGATTGATAAGTTTGCTTCTAAAGTTGTTAAAAACAAACAGGATTTTGATAAATTTGCTTTCATGAAAATGAAAAAAATAGTTTTGATATTCAGATTTGATTGATTTATCTTGATGAATCGATATTGATTTTTCTTTGACTTGATGATTCTTCCTATTCAATAGGAGAGATTGAGCATCTTGTAGTTACGGGAGAAATTCCTGAAGACATGGAGATTGATTCCACAGCTTGTATAGGTGGATAGAGATGTGATTGAGGCATGCAGACTGACCTTGTTACTTGAGATGCCTGAGGTGCATCTCAACAAAGCCTTATTGACAGCACTCGCAGAGAGGTGGCACAATGACATGAACACCTTTCATTTGTCGACAGGAGAAATTGTCATGACTCCTGAAGATGTGTGTCACATCCTGAAGATTCCAGTGATGGGTGAGATAGTGAGATTTGACGGCTAGGAGGCGGGAGGTACAGATGCATTGAGATGGATATTTAGAGATGATCATATTGTAGGATATTATATCTCATGGGCAGAGATAACAGATTCGTATCCGTCCTTACCCTCCATACTTGCAGACTTCATTGGAGGTGTTTTGTGCCCTGACCATAGGTCGAAGGGTTTTACAGTCGGGTGGGGTCGTGTACTTGAGAGTATGGTGATGCAGGGTACACGATATGCTTGGGGATCATGCATGCTTGCACATTTATATGATGAGCTACACCATGTTGTGTACAGTCGAGGCCAGAGTTTAGCTATTGGTTGTTCGCTTTTACAAATATGGGCATGGGAGCATTTTGTCATTATGTGATCATTAACTCATGGACGATGACCTGTTGGTCGACAGTATAGATTCAAATATACTGCTATCATTGCTTAGCCGAGGTTGGGAAAATTGGATCATTGGTAGTCTCTTCTGGATGATCTTGATACAATATGATGGCGACCCTATGTAGATTGTGAGGCATGGCCAGAGGATGCTAGGGAGATGCCCTATGTCTTTATCGCCAGATATATGATTGGTCGTACTCCTGGGATTATTGAGAGGTTTCTTCTTGGTCAAGTGTGGCGATAGTATGGTCAACCTTAGGGTATGCCACAGGGTTCTTCTATTTATGCACGTCGGCAGCAGGAGGTTATAGTGTGGGGTTCATAGATTGCATATGATGTAGTAGTGGCAGAGTTCACTAGTTTAGGAGTATAGACGTGGGACTAAAGAGCTGATATTCTTGATGGGGGGATGACTCCAGAGTATGGTCAGTATATGTTGGAACATCCTATGCCATGATTATTTGATCCTGATGAGCCTACCACTCCAGTTGTAGAGCAGAGATCACATATAGGGGGACATAGGCGACCGCGAGAGGCGGCTTCAGAGGGTGATGACTCTGAGGATGATGATGATGATGATTCAGATGGGGATGGAGATAGTAGTGATGAGGAGAGTGGGGGTGATAGTGGTGGAGGTGGCAGAGGTAGCAACAAAGGTGGTGGCAGAGGTGGTGGCAGAGGTGGTGGAATAGGTGGACTGCGGATGATACATTCAACTCCATCATCTTTAGTAGATCTAGTGGTACCAAGTCAGATAGCTACCTTGCAGAGTAGAGTGCAAAGTTTACAGGGTTAGTTAGCACAAGCACAGGACTTGGTTACACAGCTACAGGGATAGTTGACGATAGTGACAGCTAATAGAGATACAACTAGACGATAGGGTGATCAAGCCATGGCCCTAGCTGACAGTCTATAGAGAGCAGATGCAGGTACCTCAATTGGTGACATGATGAGAGAGGTGACTAGGACCACCCAGGAGGAAGAGTTCTATAGGACCAGGTATCATGATGCAGTGCCACCTGAGAAGAGAATGAATTATACATAGTCTCGGTCTACACATAGTCGCTCTCGGGCTACCAACAGGGGTGTATCTCAGCCATTACCTCTAGGAGGGTCATCAGGGGCAGGTGGAGCAGGTCCATTAGGTACAGGTGGGGCAGGTCCCAGACTAGTAGCATCGGAGGATAACACTTCATAGTATTGTTTGCATGATGTCTTATATGTCTTATTGATACTCTGTTGAGACATCTTTAAACACACTGATATGATCCCATTTTTGATGATGTTATGTCATGTATAGTTGACATCTTTTGTACATTTGACATTCATTTATGAGATATATGATATGCAACGATGATTCCTTATGTGATGAAGGTGTCGATTTTCTATATGCATGATGTTTTATGTGATAGTTTCACAATATTATGCTCATGATGTATATATATGCATGATTCTTAGAAATGAAAATGCAAGTGCAATGTTATGATATGATTGCAATCTATTGATGAATGATTTTTATGAATATGAATGTGAAATGATGGATGGTATAATTTATGAATGCCCATGAATGTTTTGATTATGATATATGCTTTGTTTTTTTTTTAATGATTTTCTGATGCAAATATGTATAAAAAATGTATGTGATGATGTTTTTGTGAATGTCAAAATGTACTCAGTCATTTATTGGAAAGATATGAAACTTTGATACTTTGCCAGCTTTTGGAAAAATCTATAAATGCAAAATGCAGATTCTAAAATGAATGTAATCTATACTAACCATGCAGGGTATCTGTACAATATTGCCATTTTGAGAGCTTATTTGTGTTGTTTGTGTCATCATAGAGCATTGAAATGTTGAAAGTTAATACAAGCATCAAAGGGTATGTTAGCACCAGTGATGACCTGAGTATTGCTTTCATGATTTTTGATATAGCAAGATAATACAAGCATCTAGGTATAATTGAACCGAGATGACCTGAGTATCGCTTGCATAAACAAACAAGAGTTAACTCATTTCCCATGCAAATTCTGAAATGTCATCAATGATAATTAGTAGAGCATGTCTCGCAACCAATTTGCATAATACTAATGATTCACTCACAAACAATAGACAGAAAAATCATACTCCTTCCTTGATTTTCTAGTTCAATACATCATCGATTTACTCCAGAGATATGATAAAAAAAATCAACCAACAATTCAAATTTTTCCTAAAGTATTCCAAACATTATTCAGATTAAGATCATCCAACTTGGTTATCAACATTGATTTTTTTTATTTTTTTTTAACATTGTTTTTGACCATGTTGTTTGATTTCATTGGCAGTGAGTGATTGTTTTGGTGTTGTGGTTGATTTGATGCATCAATGTATGTTGTGCTTTGTCAAACCGTCATTTGTCTGTTTGTGATGTTCTAAAAGCTCGTTTCCCCTTTCTTGTTTAGTCTTTGTTTCTGCCCCCAATGTAAACACAACCTGAATATTATGGATATGTACAAATTTCATCAAGCCATGATGAAACACAAGGATTCCCATTACATGATATGGATATGATAGATATGTACAGATGATAGAAATGGATAGATGATGTCGTAAAGCGTATGGAAGACATAAGCTAATAGATAGAGGATCCCATTTTGATCACAAGTAGCACCTGTTTACCAGGTTTTCACCACTTGTTTTTATTGCACTTTTTTAGATCATGTGAATTTTTTTTATTTTTTTTGCTTTTCTGATTTTTATGAATTTTTTTAAGGACTTTTTTTTTTTCTTCTGATTTTTATGTATTTTTTTAGGAATTTTTCAGTTTTGATGATTCAGACATAGAACTTCTTCAAATGAATGTTGTTGATTAGCTCTTCAAACAAGTCCCCTTCTAATGTAGATAACTGATAGGCTCTAGAACCATATGTTGCAATGATGATAAATGGACCAAGCCAATTTGGTTCAAATTTTCCTTTCTTTTCTCTGTCTTGCTGATTGAGTGGATTTTCTTTCAAGATGAAATCACCTACTTGAAATGTCTGTGGTTTAACTCTGTGATTGTAACTACGAGACATAACTTGTTGATAACCCTTCAAATGATCAGCTGCATGTTGACGTCTTTCATCTAACATTTCTAGCTCTTGCAGACGAGATACTCGGTAGTCTTCATCATTTATCAATCCTTTCAATGAGACCCTAAGTGAAGGTATTTCAACCTCTAATGGTAAGATCGCTTTTGCTCCATATACCAAGGCATATGGTGTAGCTCCTATTGGTGTACAAATTCTGGTTCTGTATGCCCACAAAGCTGGATTTAACTGGACATGCCAATCACGACTGACATCATTTACCATCTTCTTCAAGATCTTCAAGATTGTTTTGTTTGAAGCTTTTGCTTGACCATTTCCTTGTGGATAGTAATGTGTAGAGAACCTGTGTTGGATGTGAAATCTTTCACAAAGTTCATCAACATCCTGATTCTTGAAAGGCCTCCCATTATCAGTGATGATAGAATTAGGAATTCCATATCGGCATATGATGTAATTCAAGATAAATGAAGAGATTTGTTTACTAGTCACAGTTGTCAAAGGAACATATTCGATCCATTTTTTAAAATACTCTGTAGGCATTATGATGAATTTATGCCCATTTGATGATGAAGGATGAATTTTTCCAACAAGATCTAGTCCCCACTAAGAAAAAGGCCATGTCAAAGTGAAAGGCTGTAGTTCCTGTGCAGGTACATGAATAAGATTCCTATGGATTTGGCATTTAGAACACTTCTTGACAAAAGTAAAAGATTCTCTCTCCATGGTAGGCCAATAATATCCCATTCTAACAAGTTTCTTGGCTAAGGTTAAACTGCTTGAATGAGTTCCACAAATACCACCATGAACCTCTTGTAAGGCTTGTTCAGATTCATCATGTTCAAGACATCGAAGAAGCATACTATCAAGACCATGTCGGTAAAGGATATCAGTGATCAAGGTATAACAGGATGATTGGCATATGAAATTCCTTTTTTGGTTTTGGGATAAGTCCAGAGGTAAGATGTTATTTTTCAGGTAGGTATAAATCTTGCCATATAAAGGTGAATCAGAACTGGTTAAATGACATATGACTTGGGTCTCTGGATTATCATAGGTAGGAGAAAACAATTGTTCCACCAATAATTCATACCGTTTTTGATTTTCTGATAATTGTAGCAAGGAAGCAATTGTAGCCATTGCATTTGTAGCTTTATTATCAATCCTTGGGATTTGTGAAAAATTGATTGCCACAAAATACCTTTTAAAATCATCCACCATGTTCTTGTAAGGTAGGAGCTTATCATCTTTAGTCTGATAATCATCATTGATTTGATTAATGACAAGTTGTGAATCACCATAGACTTGCAACTCTATAATCTGCCAGTCCAATGCTATCTTCATTCCTATGAGCAATGCTTCATATTCAGCTATGTTATTTGTGCAGGGAAACATCAACCGATATGATTTTGGAATGGTATGTCCTTCAGGTGTGATAAAAAGAATTCCTGTCCCTGAGCCATGTTGTGTGTAAGATCCATCAAAGTACAATGTCCATGATTTCTTAATTGTTGCTGTGAAGACATCTGCATCAGGAAATTCAATGTGCATTGGGTTTTTTTCTTGTAAAGGTGCTTCAGCCAACTAATCTGTGATGACCTATCCTTTTATAGCTCTTCGATCTACATAGTGTATGTCAAACTCACTTAATATCATTACCCATTTTGCAAGTCTTCCTATTAAGGTAGCTTTGCTTAAGAGGCATTTTAGTGGATCAATTTTGGTTATCAACTTAACTGTATGAGCCAACATATAGTGTCGCAACTTTTGAGAAGCAAACACTACTGCTAGGCAAGCTTTCTCAATGAAAGTGTAGTTTAGTTCATGACTTGTTAAAGTTCTGTTGATATAGTATATGGCCCTTTCTTTGCCTGTAGAATCCTCCTGTGTTAGTAACGCTCCCAAAGATACTTTTGTTGCTGAAATATAAAGTATGAGCGGCTTTCCTGGAACTGGCAGAATTAGGACTAGTGTATTCATGAGATATTGCTTGATCTGATTAAATGTTGCTTCACACTTTTCCTCCCATTTGAATGGGACATTTTTATGCAATAGATGAGTAAATGGTAAGCTTTTGTCTGCCAGTTGAGCAATAAACCTCCTGATGGATTGTAGTCATCCTTGTAGTGATCAAAGCTGACTGATATTTTGTGGTGGTGGCATGTCCATTATAGCTTGTACTTTTCCTGGATCAACCTCTATGCCCTTTTTCTGAAATAATGATTCCTAGAAGTTTTCCAGATTTAATGCTGAAGACACGTTTCTTTGGATTGAGTCAAACACTGAAATTCTCCATTCTGATAAAGATCTTTGACAAAATTTCTAGATGTCCTTCTCTTGTGTTGGATTTTTCCAATAAGTCATCCACATAGTCCTCCATGAAGGTGTGCATCATGTCATGGAAAATGGTGGTCATTTCTCTTTGATAAGTCACTCCTACATTCTTAAGCCCAAATGGCATGACATTCCAACAATAGGTACCCCAAGGGCACGTGAACATTGTTTTATCTTGATCCTCTGGTGCAATCTTTATCTGGTTGTATCCTAAAAATCCATCCATTAATGAATACATCGCATGGCCAGCAGTTAAATCAACAATCATATCTATGTTTGGCAAAGGGTAGTCATCTTTAGGACATGCTTTATTCAAATCTCTAAAATCTATACAAATTCTAATCCTCCCATCTAGCTTTGAAATAGGTACGATATTGGAGATCCATTCTACATAGTCAATAGACCGAATGAATCCAACATCTAAAAGCTTCTTTAACTCTTCTTTAACCAATAATGCAACATGTGGATGCATTTTTCTGAGTTTTTGCTTCATAGGTTTTTCCCCTATGTTTATAGATAAATGATGCATTATCAGATTAGGATCTAACCCTAGCATATCGGCATATGACCAAGCAAAATTGATTTGATTCTCCTTCAAGAACTCTATAAATTTTAGTACTTCTTCCATTGTTAATGATGCTGCAAGTTGCAAGATTTTTGGCTACTCTACTATACTTATGTTGATTGATTATGTGGGCTTAATGAAAATAAAAGATCTTTCTTGATAATGTTTGGGAAGAGTGTCAAGTTTCTCATCCTTTAGTGCCTCAAAAAGGTTTTCACCATCAGATTCACTCTTTATTTTTCTCTTGTTGTGATCTACCACTGCCATTTTTTAGTTTACACCAATTGATCCATCTTTTATTTCATTTATTTTGTAGCTAAGATACTTGACACCCTCCCTATCAAAATATTGAGTATGAGATTCTTCGATGGAACACTTGTTTTCTTGATTAGATGAACAAAGGAAATTTACAATATCCTCATCATCATGGAATGTAGGGATATGGATAGGTGCATTGTTGTCCCAATCAATAAGTTATGGATAGACTAAAGGGATGGGATCATTAAGTTGGGTAAGGTCTTGAGTGGTCAAAGTCATGACATAGTTGTCATTTTCATGATGGACAAGGTCTATGATGGTATTCTCCTGTTGATTATCAATCTCGTTAAAATATGGATCATCCTCACTTGAGTCATGATCGCTTTGTAAAACATAATCAAGTGGAGGCCTTGAGCCCTCCCCTTGTAAGAACGTGGGTGCAAATTTGTGTATGACATCCACCCTTTTCTCTGTTAAGAATGTATCATCAGAGACATCATCCCATTCATATTCATTGGAATTAGTGTCTGAACTATTCTGCAATTGGAAAATTGATTCATAAATTTTTTGTAGAGTGACATCTTCATGGGATTTATCTGAAATTGATTCTCCTTCATGAGTTTGCTATGCTTGCTGTGAAGTTGACTCTTCTGTATCCTTACCATATCCAAGTCCTGTTTTATCTTTTGGATGTAGTGAAATAGGTTGAATTGGCTCAATGATTGCTTCTTTTCTTTTTCCTATAAGACCATTTCCTTCATAGCCCATTTTTTGCATGATGGTATACCCTTTACCATATTGTTCAGTAGGTGACTTGATGTGCAAGACAGATTCATCTTCATCTTTGTATAGCTAGCTTAGGATGTCCCTATCTTTGGCTTCTTCCTTGGTGGTGTTAGCTTTAATGAATTGTCCATCAAACTTTGTGATTGGCACAAAAGCTGGGGATGTAGAGGCTGTTGTGATATTTTGATTTGATAGGGTCAGCTGACCATGTGACCTTAGAGAAGGAGGTAAGCTAGAAACAGATAGTGAATATTCACCTACTCCTTTGTCTTTTAAATGTAGCTTGGTGGCAAGATTCTTTGTCAATTCTTGCAATTGGCCTTATAGATTGGAAGAAGAGGCAGTAAGAGCCTCCCTATTATGCGGCACAAAAATGTCTTGAGTTGCTAGGAGATTTGAACAAGTTTGGGTGCTATTTTAGTTAGCTTGTATAGTTATTTCTTGTCCATCATACGAAAACTTAAGGCATTGATGGTACATTGATGGTACTGCCTGCATATCATGAATCCATGGGTGACTAGAAAGTATGTTATAGGAAAGGTCACGATCTAGAACTTGACAAAAGGTATTTTTCACAACAGGTCCCACTCTAATAGGTAGCATTATTAGTCCTTTAGAAGCTCTTTCTTCATCATCATATGCCTTGATAGTTATTTTCCTTTGTGGATCAATGAAATTTTATGATATTCCTAAGGCATGTATTAGCTTTAAGGTACAAATGTTTAAACCGGCTCCTCCATCTATCAAGACACGTCTGATTCGGTGTTTATGGATCATGACTTCAAGATAAAGCGATGAATTATGCGGATGTGTCATGGAGGCATCATCTTTTTCAGAGAATGAAAGACAAGTTGGGGAAGACAAATGTCCCACCATGGCTTGAAATTTGTTTACATCCAGATCAGTGTCTACGGTTGTGTGGGAAATGTTAGTATCAAAATAAGATAACAAAAACACACCAATGCAACATTAAACTAAAGAAAGCTAAATAGAATGAAATCAAAGAAATCAAACAAAGCTTCTTCATAATCGTTCCATTGTCCTCTATCTCCAGTGATTTTCTTGAAGCTGTTGCTCTCAGATTGTGTAAGCAAAGCTTCTCAGAATGGAAACTTGCAGAATGAGTATGCAAAGGGAGAGTACTTCTCTATCCTATATGCTGGTGGAGTGAAATGTTGATAAACAGATATGCACAGGGGTTGTAGATTATGCACAAGGGCTGTGGAATATGAATGCTATTGAAGCTATGATATGAGGATGATAGGACATGATATGGATTGCTAATATGCTAAGCTATGCTCTGCTATGATTCTAAAGGCTATGGATGTTAGAAGGATGATTGACTATAGTTTTTCTATATGCAAGCTTCTCTTTTTTTTTAGAGACCTGACAATCCTTTTTATAAATTTTAACAGGCAAGAGCCTAGCTGGCAAAGATCAATGGCTATGAGATTGTTTGGTAAATTTGAATGGTGAGAGATGGAAAGGTTGAGAGGAAGATGGAAGATGTTGGGAGGTTGGAGAGAAGAATGGAAGTAAGTCTTCAACCCATGGGAACAACTTTTCTCAGAAACACAAAAATTTGTTTGATTTTCTATTTTGAAGTTATTTCACAGTTGTTGCAGATAATCCAAATTAAATAAATAAATTTATTTAATTTTATGTATTATGTGGGTTTGAGGATTTAAAATATTTTTGAAATATTTGATGTGAATGGACATTAGAAGATTTAATTAAATATTTGGAATATTTAATTGCAAATATACTTTAGAAGAATTAATTAAATATTTGGAATATTTAATTGTGAATAGACTTTAGAAGAATTAATTAAATATTTGGAATATTTAATTGTGAATGGAATTTAGAGGATTTTTAGAAGAGAAGAATATTTAATCTTTATTTGAATAAAATATTCAAGCCAAGATTATATGATAATTAATATAAATAATCATAATGTTTATTTAATTAATTAAGAAATGGATAAGAAAAGTGATTAAATAAACTTATTTATTTAATTGAAATGAAAGAATGAACAATATACATAAATTATTTAGATTTATTTATACGCAAATTGAATTCAGAGATTTAATTAAATATTAAAAATATTTAATTAATTACCAGACTATTGAGATGTGACCATTTTTAGGTGTATACAGTGCCAATCGGCAAAGAGTTCTTACACATCCTAAATTATTGATCCAACCACTAAGACCTATGACTATGCCTTGCATACTTGTAGAAAAGATTGTCCTTAAAATATGAAATAAAATCAGCAACACTGCATTCTTTTGTAACCAACTCACATCTAGAACCTTCACCTCCAATTTGCAAAGTATATTTGACTATCTCATATCTCTTTTTCTCAACAAGCTTCTTTCCAAATTCATGTTCGTAACTCTCATGAAAACATTGAACAAACTTTGACAAGCCACCACATTGTGAGCACTTTGCATTTAAACAATCATTTCTATAGAAAAAGCAACCATCATCTCTAGAACATACAAATAGATCTAGCAAGTCCCTTGATGATTTTGGAAGATGCATTGCACCACACTGCTACAACATTTCATTAGTATGCATATAGCATAATAGCTCATGGTACATTGAAAACTCCATATGGTATTTGCAACAACAAGTATTATGAATCTTAAGAGGCACACAATAAAATGGCTTCAAACCCTCAAAAGTCCTTTGCAAGATTTCCATATTTTTATGTTTTTCAATAAATTTTTTGAACAACATTGTTTTTCTTGATTCCAAAAAATGTTTAGGATGTGGTGTACGGTCTCGATTGCCAATTCTTAACTTTAAAACATCATTTGCATTGGGTGATACTCTAGATCTATCATGCCAAAATTGTTGAATTACCTGCTTTACATTATCGGTTAGCTTCTTATCAACACATGGAAGCCTCTCGACAAAAGCCCATGTGTCATTTTGAAGAGGATCATCTATTCTTTCTCTTCTTGCAAGTGCTCTATCAAAATTTTTATGATTTATGTCAAAATCAATACAAGTTTGTCTCATAAAGCGAGCCTTTTTCAATTGATGGCTTACTAGGGTGGTTGTAATAACTCTCCGAGCAACTCTCTTATCCTTTTCCTTGTTATTTTTTCCAATAGACTTGAGAGCATTAAAAAGATTTTTGACAATAATAGAATTTTTTTCGGTTTTCTTGTTCACACGAATATTCAATTTGGCTAGCAAAGGTCACATCTTTTGCATCTTTAGCAATTATACAAAAAGTTGGCATTGCTCGGTCAATGTCTTATCACTAAAATATTGGTTGAAAAGTCTTCTAGCCCACAACCGAACAGTTCATGTTGAACTCTTGCCTTCAAAATTGTTTATAATGTTCTCATCAAAGTCAAGTAACCATTTAGGGGTTCTTGAAGGTCTTGAAATTGGAATATGTCTTTCTTCCATACAAGGCTCTTCATTTCTCATGTAATCTGGTGAAACATAATTTACACTTTCTTCAATATTATGTTCAAATTCTTCATTTCCAACATTTTCACCTTGAACATTTTTAATATCAATTTGAATACTTCCATTCCCAATTTCAATATCATGTTCAACATCTTCAAATCCAACATTTTCACGTTCAACATTTTCATTATCAATTTAAATATTTTCATTCGAAATTTCAATATCATGTTCAACATCTTCAAATCCAACATTTTCACCTTGAACATTTTCATTATCAATTTCAATAATTTCAGTCCTAATTTGAATATCTTGTTCAACATATTCAATTCCAACATTTTCACCTTGAACATCTTCAATTTCCTCTTCACTTGAAAGACCATAGGGGTTAGGTTCACCAATATTTAACATACCTTGTCTTCTCTTCGTATGAATTTCTCTATCTCTTTGTCTATATGCTTCAATTTCTTCTTTTGTAAGCTTTCTCTTACATTTTTGCTTCCGACGACTGTTGCTCCCCATTATACCTCATAAAAGATGCTAAAAAATCATTTCTTATGACAAATTTCAGTAGAAGATGCTCCAAAAAGTTGATCTTTGTCTCTTCCTTTCTGAAACTGCATGTGTGTACCCTACAAAAAGAATGTAGGGTCCATTGGAATGCACAAAATGACCCACATGAGGATTTTCTATGGCCCACAAATCCGATATTCATTATAATCTAATATCTGATTCATTTAAAAAAAAATAGGATGTTTTGTAATGGTATTATTTTAGTTCTACAAATCGGATATATGATTTGTGTACACATAGACCTAAGGGTTAATGGTAGATGGTAGAGGGTTTAATAGTTAAAGGTTTAGGGTTTAGGATATATGGTAGAGGGTTTAAGGTTTAAGGGCTTATGGTAGAGGATTATAAGGGTTTAGGGTTTCATGGTTAAGGGTATAGGGAAGAGAGATAGATGGAGTGAGTGTGTGAGAGAGTTGGATAAGGTCAGAGAGGGTGGGAGAG
>VDFB02117795.1:0-106732 GCA_007258455.2 Sequoia sempervirens | reverse complement strand
TAAGTTTGCTCGGCATGCTTTGTGGGCTCAGAGGCTTGGCAGGACCATTTTACACCAAGATTTTGTTTATGTCTGCATTACTATGCTTGCTAAAATGGGAGGAGAAAGAAAAAGAGTTGATTCGGAAAGCTTCGAGATGCACACAAGAAACACTACAGTGTGGAAAAAAGTTAAAAGTGGGGGTTTACTTCCTTTTCTAGAGAAACTCCATGGGTCTAACTAGGAAGCTACAGAGCTTTTTGAGAAGAATTGGAATGATGGTGAAATAACCCATTTTTGAAGGAAAGTTAAGCTTGATGAAAATATCATCACTGAAGTGACTGGTACGACCACTAAAGGACATAAATTTTTCTAGGATAGGAAATTCTCTGATGAAGCGATGGTTAGATTTCTAAAGAAATACAAGGAAATATTGAAACTTGTGAAAGTTTCCAATAGTTACTTTGAGGCCGACTCCATTAAAACTCTCTGGAGAAAATTTCTCTGCATCATTATGGAGTATATCACCCTGGATGGATGGTTCACTAGGGTCTACGACTATCATTTTTCCTTCCTCAATCATTTTCACTATAAGGTCAGGGTTTCTCTCCCCTTACTACTTACTTTGTTCCTTAAGAAAGAGTCTAGAAGACCATAAGAAAAACCCTAAAAGATATCCTATATTACATACTGGTCTGATAAGATTAATTTTTTAACATTTCCAAAAAATGTCGGCCCTTGCTAACCTGGGTGCCTCTTCGGCTTCTGAGGGTGATGACATAGAACCTAGCTATTTAGGGAATAAATCTAATTTGAGTCCGGTAAGGATGGTCCTAGACCCTCCCATTGTCTAGACTAGCAAGAAAATCCAAGCCCGTAAACCCTAGCCTGTTAAAGTTTGCCCTACTTCTGAGCGTAGGAGTTCTACCCCCAAAGCCAAAGGTGCTGAAAAGAATTTCCCTATTAAAAACCTTGTTTTGTACTTTGAAGATTCTCCTAATTCTGAGGAACCCAGTGCAAATAACAATTCTTCCTCTTTTGTCCTATCGACAGACAGAGATGATAGAACTGGGTCCCTTGGAGCCTCTAACCCTGCTAAAAATTGCCTTAATCTTGATAGGGAACCTACTGCTGATTTTCTGGGCATAGCTAGGAATAATGTCGTGGACCACTTTAGAATGTCAAAATGGGTCTTTCATGAATTTAATGACCTGAAAATAAAAAATTGGGCCCTCTAAAGTAAATTGGAAGAAGTGGAAGCTAAGTTTTTCGCGTTATGCAAGAAGGATGAAGAGCATAATGAGAACACTAGTAGTAAGGAGATCCAAGACAATGCGGGTAAGGACAAAAGGATAGAAATTGACTTTGAAAAAATAAAAAATGTTGTGAAGATAATTACTGAACAAAATAATAGAATGGCAAGACATAATGCCATCATTATCAACGCAATGACTAAAAAAATAGATAAAGCTTAACAAGGGTCCTTGGTTGTTGATTTGGAAGAGGTTAAAGATAAAACCCAGGAAGAGGACATAGGGATTTCAAAGAGAACCAGGGCTAATCTGAAAAGGAAGGCACCCCCCACGCCACAAATGATTCAAACTTTCAAGAAGGGAGTCTAGGATATGCAAGATCTGGAGGCCGAGACTGAGAAAGTTCTGAAGACTTTGGATTAGTTATTGCTGGTTTTTTGGTTTGTGCCTCAACTGGCTCTTTGGTGGTCCTTTCTGGCTTTTTTTGGCTAGCTACTATTTTTTCAGGGTTTTTCTTTTTTTGCAGCCTGTTTAATTCGTTGGACTTTTTTGTCTTTTCCTATATTATGTTGTAAACTTTGTGGTTTCAGGTCCCTGTAAAACCCGTTTTTTCCTTTATCAAAAAATTTTATGCAAGATCATATCCATGCTATATCTTCCCACCATAATACTATTCATACTTATAAAGTTAACCTTGATATGAGTTCATGTGGCTAGAAGCTCCATATTCTAGAAAGCACACATCTTCTAATGCATATGCTACCAAGGCCATGATAAAGGCATCACCATCATCCTGAGAAGAATTTTTGGACTCCTTATCTAAGGAATTGTTTTTATTTTCCTTGAAATCTATTCTAAAATTCTAAAGATTACCATGGTTCTAATATTTGTCATTTGTCTCTTTGGGACATTTGGATATTGCATGATATTGGAATCTAGAATTTTCTTTCTTCTTGTTATTCTTTGCTTTCTATTTTAGTCTTTACTAAAATAAGAGGGCCTCCTTAATGGATTCAAAAGTTTTCCTTTGGAAATATCCTCATAATGTGATAATGTAATTACCTTATTCATTTGAGTTTACAGACGTTACTCTTAATTTTCATCACCAAGTGATCTCATGAATTTGGCAAGAATATAAATAAAGTCATACAATGATCCTCCTCTTGTATCTTCACTTTAATGGAGTGCAACCTAGTAATAATCATGTTGAAAGTAATGGTGTTCTTAACCATAAATTTATCATCTACTATTTTTATTGTAATTAACTTATTTCGCTAGAAAAATATTTTTACTAAGAATTTAACTTATTAAATCTCAGCCTAAATATTTTAGAGAGATACAATACTATTTTCTCCATGAATTTAATAATATAGATTTTTTCAAATAAATTGTAATAAGACCCTTCAGTTTTCCATCCATTTTATCCTTGTATTATCATGACATAACAATAGGTTTAAATCTAGATATTTATCTCATTGATCACAATCAATGAGAATGCCTTCCATCTTGATCTTTGGAAGGTCGAATTTATTCCTTAGAATATACATTTTTATTCTTGATGTTATTTCCCTTTTTTGTACAACAATATTGGTATAAAAAAATATTATTTTATGCAAATATATATATATCTATCAATTAGATTGTCCTCCATCTTGAGCTTCCAAGATCTAACGTTTGTGCCCAAGAACATAATTATTTTTTATTTTTCCCATTTTTAGTAATATTCCTCCAATAAGAATAGTGTAAGAAACCCTTGTTCTTGCTATTTTCCTTAAAAGAGATCTTTAGCTAAACAAGCTCCCCTTCAATCTAAGAATAGTACAAAAACCATTTCCTAAAACCTAGAATCTAAATTGATCAAACTCTAATACTAAATAAAGGGAATCAAAGTTTTATAATTTGTTTAATATACTAATTTATGACAAAAGATATGTGAAGAAATTAAACTAATCATATAGTTACATGGAATTCAATGCAAAAATAGTATACCACAACATAGTGATTTATATGGGGAAAACCCTTTAGAGATAAAAACTTCACGCTCCAAAGAAAATGAATGTATTATTCAGTAATCAAATATTACAATACACTTGCATATTCTAAGCCTTTATAGGAGTATCATCATCAAGATATAGAGATTAATTATGGTAGAATAACAATACCTACAAAACATAAGTGTAATCTTTCATCTCAAGCACCCAATATATAAGAGAAGAAAAATACAAAAAATAGGAAATGATAATTAGGAAAATATGTTCTAAAACCACCTAGATTGTGGTGCCAAAATATCTAGTTAAAAATTCAATACCCAAGTCCCAAAATAAGTCCATAAGCTAAAATAATATTTTTTTTGCACTTATGCTTTGTTGGTGTCCACATGATTATAATAGATCACCTCAATGGTGGAAGTGTTTCCATGCTATTTTGAGCCTCCCAAAATATGAGGAGAAGCCCTACTATCTAAAAATACTTCATTCTAGAAAGATTTTCAAGTTTATACCATTTTTTTATACTATCATCTTGAACTATAGAGATAAACTTCAGTAGCTCTTCATACTCAGAAAAATGAAGAAAAAAAAAAAAAGTAAATCAGATTTCATTTACAAATCCAAAATTGCTACAATTTTAGTTCTATCTATTACACTTTTGTGTACTTTTGATTACAATCAAGATTTCAAAATATTCCCATCAGAATTGAGTCATATTCTTTTAATTATAGTAACACTAAATAAACATATAAATTACAAAAATTCTACTAACAATTTTATTAAACTTTTCCTTTCAACATCTCAGATTGCACTGAATGATACATCACCAATATGATATGGAACCTTGAAATAAAAATAAGATACACAATTATTATTAGAAGCTTTATAACTTACATACTGTAAAAATATCATATTTCCTTACATCAAACTTGTCTCCAACTAACCTGGTCAATCATCTGTTACGTTCCGTAACATTGCTATTGATTAAAATTGTTCGTCCTCCAATAGCTGAGCATCCTGCAATTTCTCTTCTTCTCTCCTTATCAAGCCCATAGGTAATAGTAAAGCAAGTTTTAAAATACACGCTAATTAATTGTAAGATTCCTTCTCGCTTATTCTCGTCGTGTTGGAATCTTAGTAATGATACCATATTTGCAATATGAAATGGATGCACAATGTACTGATATTGTTTATTTCCTATGACTACTTACAAACTTCTACATATCCCCTATTTGACTAGTTGCATGTTTTGGTAAGTGGTGACTCATAGCCGATATTATTGGATGCCATTAGAAAAGAAACAAAACATAATAGCTCGTGCAAGAATATCTCCGCTCTTCTAGATTTTCTGCTCAGTTGCATTGAAATACCCAATTGTATTCTCTCATGGAACAATATTTTCCAATGGTAAGTGGTAATAGGATGTATTTTTTTCTATCATTGTCAATTTATATTAAGGGAGAGGAGTCAATTGTGGGCATGGGACATATGGTAGGTATAGAATATGACATTTTGGGACCCAGTTTTGGGTAATAAAAGAGTACTGCAAAACACTTTAATTCATAATGTACACAAAATGATCAATCATGTGATTTCACATCAGCGTACCAATAATACATGACTTAGTGACCCACTATTGGTGGATGACACCTTTTGGCTCTCTTTTTTTTGTGGTTTTTGAAAAATGGTCCAAAAACATTGAAAAACATGCACAAATTTCGCCAGAAAAAAAACAGGGGTTCCAGCAGGACTGTGAAGGGACATATGCAGAAAAAATTGGTTGACTCAAATGTTGTTGACGTGGACCCCTCGCTCAACATTGCCCTACCCACCACCGACTCCTCTCCCTTATTACACACTTTCATAATTACTTCTTTAACTTTTGTTATATCATTTTTTTTTCCCATGACTTGACAAGAGCCAATCTATTTCTTCATTAACAATATCTCTAACAATTATGGGAGTTTACTTTTCATTATTTAATCTCCACAGTATTAAAAGATAGACTACCTAATTGACTATGGCGTCCACTAACTAAGCTCATTCAAGCACATATTTATTTTGTGAAGGACAAAAATGATTGTACATTGTTTGGAAATTGGACACATTTTGTTACATTTATGGTGTTGGGGAGCATCTTATATTTTCATTTCTTTTTTCAATTATGAGTAGACCAAAAGATATTATTTGCTACAGTTTTTGAAGGATTGTCAGCTCTGAAATGTTTTGAAATGTGATCCCCGAGACCAATACGAACTAGACTCCCTTTACAGAATAGTTTTTTAAGGACCCGTTTCTGTATTATGGAATTCAAACAGAGAGAGCCTTCCGGGACGCATGGTTTCTTTTACATTCCCCTGTGAAAGGACACTCAGTTCTGCTTATGTTTTTCCACAATTTTGGTGTGTATAATATAAGTCTTATGTTTAATTTACGTCAAATACATCTTTATTAATAATTAATGGGTTGATACTTTAATTATAATAATGCTTATGAATATTTTATTATTATTTTATCAATAGTGATTTATTAAAATTAAAAACAATTAAAATAAAGTCTATTTCATAATAATTATGAAAAAAAATAGAAGAATTTTTTTAAAATGAATTTTTTGAATTTGTTCTTGAAGTTATATATTTAATATTATTATTATTATTATTTTTCTTATGTCTTTATGCTTCTTCAATTTACTTTTAACTAAATTAATATTTTTTTTATTTGAATAGATAAAAAATCTGAAATTTTACTTATTTAAATAAAAATAAAAATATTTTATTCATTTATAATATTTAATATTATCAATTATTTCATAAATCTTATGTCTAATGATAAATATAAATTAGAATCATTGTGTAAGATATATTGAAAGATTTATTTACTTGATTTTTGGACTTGATTGTGTAATATTTTTTGCATCAACGTTTCAGATCACACTCTATGATCCATCATCAGGATGAAAAGCAAAGAGCTCCAGGAGAAATGGTAAGTTGCAGACCAAGAGCATCCTTAAGAAGGTAGAAGAGGAGAGAAGGCCACATGTAGGTCAAGGAAGACTAGACAAATAAATTAAAATAAAAAACAAATTTGCCTAAAAACAAACTAAAAAACCAAACTAAGAACAACAAATCCAAAAAAAGAAAATAAATAAAAACAATTCCAAACAAGCATAAAAAACAAACAAAAAACCAAGAAAATTTAATAATTTAAAACAATCAAAACCAAGAAAATAAACAAAGCTAAAGGAAAACCCACTAAAAGGAGACGTCAAACACATAAAATGAGGCTAAAACATGATGAAGAGAAGAGAACAAAGAAACCCACTAAAGCTCTCCTTAGTGGATGATCTACTTCCCATCAAACAAGACCTCTTTTCTCTATATGTGACCTCAGTTTATGGTTATATCAATTGGAATGCCGACTCCCCCACATGGAGAAACTTTGAAAGAGATGTTAATAATCTAAGATTGAGTAGGGGAGGTAATGGGCCGCTTGGCTCTACCATCTTCATTTCTCTCTACTCTATCTTTTGGGATTGTTGTCTTGTCATTCAAGGTGGTGTAGATGTCTAGATTTGGTGCAACAACCCCTCTGGTGCCTTTTCAGTTAGATCTGCTTACAACTAGTTGGCTAGTGTCCCAACTATGGATCAAAATTTTAATTTGTCCAATATCTAGCTATCCAAACTTATTCCTAAAGTCAATATTTTTTGTGGGCTACTTTACATGGTAGGATCTTAACCATTGATGTTCTTAATGAAAATGGCTTCCAATTTATGAACAAATACATTATTTTCCTTTCTGCTAATGAGTCAATTAACCATTTG
The DNA here is from genome assembly GCA_007258455.2 of Sequoia sempervirens. Taxonomy (NCBI): domain Eukaryota; kingdom Viridiplantae; phylum Streptophyta; class Pinopsida; order Cupressales; family Cupressaceae; genus Sequoia; species Sequoia sempervirens. The sequence continues at coordinate 99,689 of VDFB02117795.1, read as the reverse complement.
TTGGTCCATTGCCCCTTTCCCTGGGAAGTCTAGTCCTTAACTCCACAAAACCTTCTCTCAAACTAGATGTTTCCTTGTGACTTGAAGGATCTGGTTAGCCAATGGAATTTTTTCCCTTTCTCTCATTCAATTATTAAGGAGATTTGGTATCATGTCGCTCCCATGGTTTGATGGCACTTGTGGAAGGAACGTAATAACATAATCTTTAGAGAAAAGTAGATGAGAAATGTTGTGGTTTTCTATAGCATGAAGCAACACTTGGTTGAGAATCTAAATTCAAAATCTTTTGGATTTTCTAACTCTATGCCTAATTATAGGGTCATTTGAATTAAAAAATAATTGGGGCTTTTAACCTAGAACTGACCAAGATCAACTTAAACATCTATAGAAGGAAAATGACCAAATGGAGGCCCCCCTTGAAGGGTTGGATCAAAATAAATTTTGATGGATGTTCTAAAGGGAATCCTAGTTTGGTTATGACAGGTGGTTTGATTAGGGACCACAATGGTTTTTGTATTAATTCCTATGCAAAATGTATAGGTTTAGATATGAATGCCAAAGTAGAGGGGTAAAAGCACAAAGTTGTGTCACACTTTCGGCCAAATAAATAGTTTCGAGCAAAATATTTTTAGCCGGAAAGGTTTCGCCCGACTAGGTTTCGACCGAAACCATGTGGCGTATTACGTGGCATATAGGTTTCGGTCGAATAAGTTTTGCTCGAATCCAAAAAAATCAAAATTTTCCTCTTCCCGCTTTAAAACTACCTTCAAACTGTCTATGTGGCATCCTAGTTGGCAGCCAACTCAGCCTTTTTCAGAATTTTCTGAAACTTTCAACTTTAGCTAAGTATTTCTTTAGTCAGAATGATTTTTTTGCAAAAACAAAAAATACCCTTTTGTAGAGCTCGGAGTGTAGAATCCAAATATATAATTTTTTTAATATTTTTATTAGTTTTAATATATTTTATTTTTAAAATAATACAAGTAGGTTTTCAAAATGAAAAAGAAAGTTGATTACAAATTAAAAACAAGATAGTAAAATTTATTAAAAAAAAATAAATCTTATATGGGTCACAAGAGGAGAGAGTCTTCTTCAAAAGGGTATAATTCTTTTTTTGAAAATGATTTAAAATTTTGAAAATAGTTGACAGCCCATGAAAACTATCAAATTTTGACATTTTTGACTTTAAAACGTTATTACAAGAAAAATATACATCAAAATTTGATTTTTATTTTTCCATGCACAAGATATTGAAGTTACCTATTTGGAGAAAAAAAAATTAAGGAGAAATGAAGTTTTTTTCAATTTGTTTCTTGACGGCCCGTGAAGTCACTCTTTTCTGAAATTTTCAGCATTCCAAAATTTGTCCTTAAATTGATAAAAACATAATGAAAATAATTTTTTTAAATTTTTTTAAAATTACAACAATAAACTTCATCAAAATTTCTACATTTCATTATTTTACACCATTTTGAAATTCAAAACATAAAGACCACTTTTATGTGGTCGAAGTTCAGAATTTTCTTTGATGTTGGCTGATTCCTTTATAAAGTGTGACACAGGTTTGTGCTTTTACCCAGAGGTTATGGCTATCTATAGAGGAATTAAGAGGCTAAAGGATCTGAGTTTTGACCATGTCATGATTAAGGGGGATTCCAAACTGATTGTGGATTGTCTAAATGGCATGTCAAACCTCCTTGGAATATTAGTAGCTTTATTCTGGACTCTAAATAGTTGCTCTCTTCTATGGTGGTTGTTTTAGTTTCCCATCTGTACAAGGAAGGAAATAACCCTATTGATGCTATTTCCAACTTGGGGCTTTCTTTTCCCCATTGGTAATTTTGGAAATTTGAGGATTTGTTAGCTCATATTAGGGACTAGTTAGCTAAGGATTAGATTGGTGGGGCCCTTTTAAAACATCAATGATGTTGCTCCTTAATGTGTGTATTATTGCTATGGTCGAGGTGTTGGTCTCCCGATCCTTTTTATTTTCAAATTCAATTCTTAACATCTATTGGATGATGGGTTGTATTAGAAAGAGGCACCATTTTTCAAATTTAAATTTGAATCTTAACAGTTGAATGATGACATGGAGTAAAGGTTCAGATCCTGTTTGGAAAGATAAAGGTACTTGTAGTTGTGGCATAGTGGGGAGCCAAGTGTTTAAGGAGTTGGAGGCCTGGGTGGTTATGTGGCTTGCTTACTTAGATCTTACAGTGGGGTGAGGTGTAATCACTAGAGAATATTAACCAAATTTGGTTGGGAATTGATGATGTTAGCTATGTAGGACTTTGCTTCCTCTTTCTCTTTCATGATCTGGCAATGATAGTTCCTTGTGGTTTGGGTGTTGAGGTCTTGTTCGTTTACTTGGAACACTTTGTTGTATCTAGCTTAGACAACGTGGGCTACTTATTATGGTGGAAAGGAAGGCCTCGATGTTGGTTGAATGATGTTAGTTGTGGTGGGTTTCATTACTTCATATGCCTTTGTGACTTGGCCCTATCACTTCAAGGATTCGATGCTGATGGGTGATCTAATAGGAATGCATCCCATGCCTTGGGATATTGCTAGCTTTCATATTTTGAGAAGTCCTTTATGCACTTATTCTTTAATTAATATCTTCGTTGAGATGGCTTTTATTTAAAATGTTTTGATTTTCATGGAAAAGATGAATGATTTGATGGTAGATCCTCTCTCCCTTGAAGGCATGGATTCAAGGGATATTTCCATGATGAAAAATCACCACGACGTCTCCTCTTCATTACACCCTCATGTGCTTCCTATGTTACAATCTTTTAGACATCCTTTCATTATTTATAGAGTCTATTCTCACACAGATTATGGGTTTATGATTTGATCTGCTAAATTTGGGTGGTATTTTATCCCCCCTCTAACCTATTCCATGGTTTTGATTAGACATTTCGAAAAGCCGTATGATGGTACCACCCTACTAATGGAGGAGTTGTCTATTATTTTTTCGTCAAATTGGGGTACCTACTATTTTACCTCTTTCTTATTTGTGTCTTCTCCCACAAATTCTACTATTAAGAAAGGTAATTCAACTTTTGAGAAATATAACTCTTCTTTCATACACTTCTGTCACAATAATTTGATCGAGGTCACAAACAAAAATTTGAGCCATTGTCTTGTGTTCCTTTAAGAAAAAAAGTTGAGCTATGGCAACTATTTGAGTAGGCTAGTATGACGCCATTCTTTATAATGATGTGTGGTTGCAATGATGACATTAGTGCTAAGTTTTATAATTATTGGAGAGAGGATAGAGTATAGATTACAAGTATAGGATTTGATGTTTCTTACAAATTGATTGTGGTTGTGACAGGTCTACAGTATGGTGGTTTAAGGGTGTCCAAAATCAGTAATGGCAATTACCAGATATTTATCGTTAGCTTCGTAGAAGGAAATGATAAATTAGTGAGAAACTAGAATGGTTCTGACAGAGAGAGCCTTCCAACTCCCATTAGGGTTATTAGTGTCCACATGATGAAGTCTTTTCTCTCGATGGGTGTTTCACTAATTTCCACAAGTATTATTTCCCATTTCTATGTTATATTCATAAGAATGAAAGAATTAATATTCCTTTCTTTCTATTTTTGTTGTTAAACTAATGTAAAGCTAAGGGTGGCTCTCCCCCTCTCCACCAGGGTTTGATCCAGTGCCTGTATAATTATGTTGTTGTCATTACCCCCTGTCGAGACCTCTTAACAACATCCCTTCTTTTTTTTTTTCTCTTTTCTCTCATGTTCAACCCCTCCCCGACCCCTCTCTAGCTACTTCCTCTGATATGGTCCCTCCTCAGTGAGGCCTCCCACCAAAAAACCCCTATTTTCCCATCCAATTTTAAATAGTCCTCAATTAAAGGCCTTCTTACCAAAGGTAACCCTTCTACTCAAAATATGAAAGGAAAAGAAACTGGTGGCTATCCCAAAAGAAACTCTGGCATCAAAAGGAAAACTTGTAATATCCTTGAGCCTAAAGCTTTGAAGAAATTCACAATTAAAATAAGAGATGATGAGGAGCAAGGAAATTTGGAGGATTCTAGCAGCAGGAGGGGTGAGAGCTATTTGACTAGGCTTGCTGGCCAGTCTCCCAAAGGGAAGAAACATTGTTTTGAAGATCCTAGAGATGACCCAAAAGAGGAAACCCCCCTCCTATAAATCTAATTAAGGATTTGTGGTTTTGTTGGGAGAAGATCTTTTGGAAGATTCTACAAGTAGCGAATAGGATGAAGAATCAACAGGTGATGATCAACTGGTGGTTGAAGATTTGGAGGATGAGGAGGAGGAAGGGCTCTAGAATATTTAGCATGAAATTGAGGAGGTGGTTAGGGAAGACACAAGAGGGTTTAATGTTTAGGATATGAAGGATAAGAGTAGTGTTAAGCAGGATATTGTTGCACCCCTGGAGCATTACGCTTCAAAAATTCATGAGCTTTAGTAGAAAGTGGACAAGATGGATAAGGCCTTCAACAGGGTAATGATAAGTACTTTGGGCATTATGCATGAGATCATCTTTGGGATGGTTAGTGGGGAAACTAAGTCTAGGAAAGGTCTTCATAAGCAATAGGTCACTTGGGATGTGGAGGAAAAATTGGATGGTAGTGCGACTAGATGAATGGAGCAGTACAGTGAGGCTATGGAACAACTTGAGAAGGAATAGAACCTTATCTAATTTTCAAAGGAGTAATTGGGGCTGGTGGTTTGTGTTTTTTGGTTTATTTCTTGTTACTCTATATGGGCTTCCATGCCCTTTGTATAGCTAGTGTTGGTTCTATCTTTAAGAATATTGTTCTGTATTGGTATATGGCTTTTCTTGCTATGTGTAGGTAGGTGTCAGTATTTCTTTAGGGTGTTGGTTGGTTCTATGCCCCATGCTATTTTTTTTGTCTATTTTGGTGGCCTCTAGGCCTTGTTTGTCTATTTGGTTGGGTTCGCAGGCCCTTTCCCTTGCTTTTGTTACTAAAAATAAGTAGGAAAATTTTAGAGTCTTCATGTAGCATTATTTGAGATTCTAGGTGCAAGTCCATTTATAGATTTTATCAAGCTTTATATCACATGATTAATGATTGAAGTTTATTGAAGGACATGATTTATTTTAGGATTTGCAGATGCATTTGGCAACTTCCCTCCACCTAATGACTTGTTTCCTTGGTTCTCTCATCTTCAACCATCACTCTAATTGTAGGCTAAAGCAAGGTATCATTCAATATTTGGATTTACTTAGGGTTTTTTAACTTCTCCTAATTGGATCTTATCATTGTTATTTAGGAATAACACTAACACACTTGAGTGGGGTTTCTTCACATTTAGCTCATAACAACCTTAGATGCACATAATGTTAGGGATCATACACACTATCTTTTATTAGATATTTGGCTATTTTTTAGGGTTTAATTACCAAAATAGGTGTTTGACTAAGGAAAACCCCCATATAGCCACCCAAACAATTTCTTTTGTAGATTTATCATATGTCTAGATTTGAAGATGAATATTTATAGGTATAAGAACAAAGAGTAGCCAGAGGATTAAAGGATAAAAATTTGATGTTTTTGAAAGGCATACAAAGATCAATTTTCCCAATGGAAACCCAATCCTACTACAACACTCAAATCCAACTTTTGGTGACAGGTACATAGTCATCTACAACTTCTAGATATGCTAGAACTTGACTATTTTAGTTTATGCTATTACAAAATTACATTTATCATCTTTGGTCATTTATTCTAATGATGTTAATCATTTTAAATCATTTCTACTCCACTCACATCCTCAAAAAGATGTAGATCTAGGTCTTATTGACTCACCTAGGAGGTAGCAAGTCAATTTATCCACCTTGTGGGTTTGCATTGTAATAAAATTATAGCATTGATGACCCCTAATTGACCTTATGTTTTAGATATTGAATTTAAGGTCACCACATTTATGTTTCAATAATTATTTCTACAATAAGATTATAATAAAACCCCTTATTTTAGTTAAAAACTCATAGATTTCATTCCATGAGATTATCCTCCATATTGAACTTCCAAAATTTAATGTTTTTTTCCAAGAAACTCTCCATTTCTATCCTTAACTTGTTTAAAAATTTTACTATAGAAAGAATAGTAAAAAGAACCCTTGTTCTTGTGATTTTCCTTACATCAAGAGTTTCAACTATACAAGCTTCCACTCAGTCTAAGATTAGTATAGAAACCCTTGTTCTAACACCTAAAATATAATATGATGTAACTTTGTTACCAGATTAATGGAAGCAAAGGTGTAAAACATGTTTCTTACACTAGTATATGAGAAAACATACCTACAAATATTAAGGTAATTGTTTAGTTACAAGGAAATGGATACAAAAAATTATACGACAAAATAGTGCTTTACATATATAAAACCCTTCAAAGTGAAAATTTTGACATTGTAAAGAAGCTCAATGTATTATATGAATCAAAGATTACAATACACATACATAATATAATCCTTTATAAGAGTATCACCAATAAGGTTTTTAGAGTACTTATGACAACTTAAGAGTATCTATTGAAACTTTCTATCTAAACCAACATCTCAAGAAGCCAATATATAAGAGAAACAAAGCATCAAAATATCAAATGATAATTAGGAAAACATGAGCTAAAAAAATAAAAAAATATCTAGTGCCCAAATCTCTAGTTAAAAAGCCAATGCCCAAATCCCAAGATGAGTACACAAGTAAAATACAATTTCCTTCTACCTACCATAAGCTTGTCACAATCTACTTAGCAACTTGGGCACTCCATTTTGGCTACATTATCTCTATTCAAATACACCTTATAATGTCTCATATGATATATCATAACTATGTTAACAAGTGTAACTCCATCTTACAACTTGGGTGCCTTTTATAATTCCAATTTGTGAGATTCAACTTTGAGAGGCCATAATTTTTTACTCAAGAAGTTCATTGACCCCATTTAAAAGAAAATTTTTGATCTCAAAGAGATCTATCTTGGGCGTTAGGGACTAATGTCAGCTAATTACAATAAATTTTTAGGGTAAAAGATGTTATCTCTAGCCAAAAAAATTGATTTTCTAATTCTATGCCTAAAAATTACATTTTTCATTCTTGACATTAAATTGCAAGGTTGAAACACATTTCCTAACACTTTTATGGAGTCATTATTGTTTGTAAAATTAACCCATAATCACCACCATATTTTGTGTAAGCCACATGGTGGTCTTCTCACTTATAGTTGAGTAGAGTGCATATTATGGTAGATTATCTTGGAGGATGGAAGTGTTTCCAAGCTAATCCAAACCTCCAGAAGTATGAGAAGAAGACCTACTATAAAAAAAATACTTCCTTTTGAGAAGATTTTCTAATCTTAATCATTTTTATAAACTATCATATTATAGTTACATTATAGAGAGAGATTTGATTAGCTTTTCAAACTTAAAAAAAAGTGAAAATAAAGCAAATTTTATTTACAAATCTAAAACTATTAAAATTTTAGTATTGTTTATTAGACTTTGTTCTACTTTTGATTAGGATGGAGATTTTAAAATATTTCTATCAGACTTTAGTCCTTTTCTTTAGTTATAATAACATTAATTAAATGCATAAGTCCTAAAACTTTAGATAATAATTATGTATGACATTTTCCTTTTTATCATTTCATATCACATCAAATGATTCATCATTTTCCTTTTAAGATTTCATGTCACATCAGATGATTCATCATGAATACGATCTAACCTTGGAAAAAAATACACTATTGTTATCATAAGCTTTCTAACCTTGGGAAAAAAATACATATTTCTTTACATCAAACTTGTCTAACCCGGTAACTTATCTGTTACTTACATTATAGAGAGAGACTTAATTAGCTCTTCAAACTTAGACAAATGATAAAATAAAATAAAATAAAGTGAAAATAAAACAAATTTTATTTACAACTTTAAAACTGTTAAACTTTTAGTATTGTTTATTAGACTTTCTTCTACTTTTGATTAGGATCAAGATTTTAAAATATTTCTATTAGACTTTAGTCATTTTTTTTAGTTATAAAAACATTAATTAAATACATAAGTCCTAAAACTTTAGATAATAATTGTGTATGACTTTTTCCTTTTTATCATTTCATATCACATCAAATGATTCATCACTTTCCTTATAAGATTTCATGTCACTTCAGATGATTCATCATGAATGTGATCTAACCTTGAAAAAAAATACACTATTATTATCATAAGCTTTCTAACCTTGGAAAATAAAATCATATTTCTTTACATCAAACTTGTCTAACTCGGTAACTTATCTGTTACTTACATTATAGAGAGAGACTTGATTAGCTCTTCAAACTTAGAAAAATGATAAAATAAAATAAAATAAAGTGAAAATAAATCAAATTTTATTTACAACTCTAAAACTGTTAAACTTTTAGTATTGTTTATTAGACTTTCTTCTACTTTTGATTAGGATCAAGATTTTAAAATATTTCTATCAGACTTTAGTCATTTTTTTTAGTTATAAAAACATTAATTAAATACATAAGTCCTAAAATTTTAGATATTAATTGTGTATGACTTTTTCCTTTTTATCATTTCATATCACATCAAATGATTCATCATTTTCCTTATAAGATTTCATGTCACATTAGACGATTCATCATAAATGTGATCTAACCTTGGAAAAAAATACGCTATTATTGTCATAAGCTTTCTAACCTTGAAAAAAAAATCATATTTCTTTACATCAAACTTGTCTAACCCGGTAACTTATCCGTTACGTTCCTTAACATTGCAACTGATTAATACTGTCGTCCTCAAATACCTGAGGATGAAGCCAAACTCTATTGTTTATTCTGCTCATCCTGCAATGTCCGTTCTTCTCTCCTGGATAGGAGCCACATCATGTCCATAGATAACAGTAAACTAAGTTTTAAAATGCACGCTAATTAATTGTAAGAATCCTGATCGCTTATTCTCGTCGTCTTGGAATCTTGGTAATGATATCATGTTTGCAATATGAAACGGGTGAAAATTTTAAGCTATCGTATATTTAACTGGTTGCATGTTTTGAAAAGTGGTGACTCATAGCCGATATTATTGGGTGGCCTAAATCCTTGTGAAAAGGAAAGCAAACATTATAGCTTGTACAATAATGTTTCCGCTCTTCTAGATTTTCCGCGCAGTTGCTTTGAAATACCTCAAAGTGTTTTCTCACGCAACAATAACTTTCAATGGTTTATTGTACTTGAATTTCACTTTTGTTAAACCTATTTTTTCAGTGCTGATTAGATTATTACACAGTTGAATTTTCATATTAATATCATAATTATTTATTAACTTTTGCTGTATTATTATTACACAGTTGAATTCTCATATTAATATAATAATTACTATTAGAATGAAATATCTCTGATGGATTTGAATTAACAACTATGGATACTTTTCATTATTTTATCTGCACAGTATTAATAGATAAACTACCTAATTGACTATGGCTTCTAGTAACTAAGCTCAATCAAGCAGACTTATATTGTGAAGGACACAGTAAAATCTGAACATCGTTTGAAAATTGGGCACATTTTGTTTCATTTGCCGTGGTGGGGAGCGTCTTATATTTTCATTTTCTAATAAAATAATGAGTAGACCGAACAATGTTATTTACTGTAGTTTTGAAGGATTCTCAGGTCTGAAATGTTTTGAAATGTGGTCCCCGAATACGAACTAGACTCCTTTTACAATATAGTTTTTCAAAGACTCGTTTCCGTATTATGGATTCAAACAGTGAAAGACTTTAGGGACGCATGCTGCGTATACATTAACCTGTGAAAGAACTCTTAGTTTTGTTTTATGTTTTTCAATGATTTTGTGTGTATGTCTAATATTTTATTTACATCACGTACATCTTCATTAATAATGAATGGGTCGATAATATCATTATAATAATGCTTGATCCATTCATTTTAAATATTTGAATTATTATTTTATAAATAGTATATATAAAAACATTGACAAGTAGCTTTGTAGAATACTATTCCACTAGAGATTTCTAATTCTAGATTAAGTATCACTGATATTAGCTAACTTTTGCAACTTGTGCATATTTTTTGCATATTAATGGAGTGACCTTGACTATGTATGTAGAACACTAATTGAATATCACCTTAGGAAGTTTAGTAAAGAAAAATTCATAAATACTAACGATAATAAATCTTTTCTAATTGGTACTTAGGCTTCATTTTTCTTTTTGAAGAATATTATTGTGAAAGTCCTACATAATCCTTGGAAAATCATTATTGAATTCACTATAATGTCGAATGATCCATTGACTATCAATTTCATTTAACTAAGATGATGTCTCTACACAATTGGTGCACATTGCAAGTGTGTGACATCAATTCTTTAAAAAATCATATTTGAGAAAGAAATTCATAGTAGTGGAACCAAAAATGTGAGTGAATGGAAATATATTCTCTTATTTTATAAGAACAAATGGCTACCCAACTTGGAGGATTTCAAGGGCTCATCCAATGTGCATAAACTCCTTAGGAAACATTGCTAGATTGAATGAATGAAGGTGATGATGTTATTATGGTGTTGTGCAAATTAGTTATGACTAAGAGTTAGCATATGCATATACTTCTTAATACTCAATTACTTAACTTTAATAATAGAATTCATAATAATAATAAAAAATTAGTACCATTCAACACCTAAATTTAAGATATATTCTGTATAAATTTTTATATTGTAATTACATTACATTTCAAAAAAAAATCTATATATATAATCAACTTGCTAACTATTGTTAGCACCCTATTTCCTATATCCAATTATCCAATTTACTTCTCATTTTGTACTTTTTCCCCTTCAACATATGTTGGAGGTTGTTCTTTAAAGAAATAGTGGTAATCATGTATAGAATACTTGTGCTATCATTACTTTCATGTCCCTTTCTTAGGGAACAAAACTAGCTCAATGATTTTATAGACTTCACATCCCTAACAATAACCAAATTTAACTTATTTTTTGGTGCTTATACAATCCCAAGCTTGCTTTGGTAGTGAAAGACCATATGTAACATCAATAGGCAGTTAATTAAAATTCCAAGTTAATCTTAGCCATGGAAATAATATAAAATAAAATTTGAAGGAGATTAAGATAGAAGAGAAAGGAAGTTTTGCATAGGTGATAGGGTTTTTCTAAATATATAACAATACAACTGGTTGTTTGTTAATCAACAGAAAAGAGCACAACAAATTATCATTAAATAATGACCTACCCTGAAAAGTGTGTCAAGAAATTGGGAGTTTAGCCAATAATTCTAAGTATCTAACACATGAGTGTATACAAAGAACATCTCACTAGTCTCATTTGAAGAGGCTTATTAGATATGAATTTCTAGTTCAAATATAATACTGAGATTTATATGGAGAAGGAAGCACCATTTAATAATTAGAGCTTGCCATTTGAACAAGAAGCAAGAGTCTACTTCATAGAATCCTTATTAAATATCTCATTGAATAGAAACAATCAATCTGCAAAGAAACTGGTTGAAAACATGAAAGATTGATTGAAAGGTACCCAAGATTGACTACTAGAAACAATGCTTCATTATAGGGGTGTGTTATACCTCTACATGTTATGTTACAATATTTGATGGCCAATTTATTCATTAATTCTTAAATTGAATGTTCAATCCTTAACTTAATCATATATTAAAAATTAATATTTATATTAGTTGTCCATCTCGTTAGAATTGAGAGATCACTATAACCCAATAACAAGCGGCACTAAATATTTGTTAAATCATATTCTTATTATAAAACTTATGGAGATATTTCACTCGAAGTATCTTATTCTAATAATCAAATGTTTTACTCCTATTTCGTTTATATTATATATATCCACTGTTGTCTGTGAATTTATTCTTTTGTTATTCTTTACTATAATATAATTTCACCACAGAAGAAGGCTGCCATTGTATGAAAAAGACAAGCATAAATTGATAGTGCAGTAAAGACGAGCATAATGCCAATCTATGTTTGTTACGGGCTACGCGCAGGCAACCAATGGTATTATTATAAGTGCAAACTGAGATCACACGAGCTTCACAACATATAGATAGAGACCCATCATTATAACTATGAGAAAATTCCCGAAGAGAACAAATAATAAGTAGAATAATATGTGACAATATACAGGTTCCAATTCGGAGAATTATATATCAATATATTGGTTCCTGCCGCCAGCTCTCGATTTGTCTCGCATCGCGTACCACAGCCTCCAAATAGAGTCAGTGATCTTTATAACTACGGAAAGTCGCAACTGGCATGTCTCTAATCTGTCTCTAATCTTGAATATAACGTAGCCATCCCCCATTCCTTAACGTTGTGGTGTGAGTAGAATAACTGTTATCATCATATTGCATTTCATAAGACATGCTATGTACTTAATGCATGACAATATACTAACAGTTCTGTGTAGTAACACGCAACAATGAGTCGATAGGTGGAGAGCAACATGAAAGGCAAGTGATGTGCAGATAGTGTCTATGGAAAAACATTTGAATATGAATGGCATGAGTGGGCACAGTAGCTATATGCAGATGTATATAATATAGCTACACATTAGGGAATCCAACAAATATTACAATGGATTGCTAGATATATTATGGGCGATAATTAAAGTGATTGAGTGGGAACAATATTGTATCCCATTTTTACCTTATAGTTTAACATCATTATTTTATTTTAAATTATAATGGGGACTGAAGCAGAGTGTTAACCCTAATGGGCTGAAAAGAGGATATGTATATAAAGGATAAAGTGTGTAAGAAATAGTTGGTGAAGAAATAACTTTGTAGAATATATATATACACATATAGAAGTTTGGTTGAAGAACAATTGTATTAACATTCAATTAATTATTTGGTGATAACATCATTATTATTGGTAATTGGTTTGGCGGGGTAAATAATAATATTATGTAGTTAAGTTGTTTGTTAAAGAAAAATACTATTTTTAAATTTGAAATGATTTCATTAAGTAATACCAATATCATTAAGTTTTATTAGTTAATTAAAATATAATGTTATTATGGATAGGGTTCAATGTCTAAATTGATGACATTACTAATGTGCAATTAGTTGGGAAATAATAATGTTTGCATAAAATTAGTTGAATTCATCATTATATAAGCCCACCCCATAATTTAGCCATTGCATCAATTCTTTATGATACAAACTAATGATCTTTTGATAGGTAGTAACAAAGAACCCTACATCAATTATAGTTAAAACAATCTAAAAGTAATATCAATATCATTAAGTTTCATTAGTCAATCAAAATATAATATTATTATGGATAAGGTTGAATGTCTAAATAATTGATGACATTACTAATGTGTATTTAGATGGGAATAATAATTGTGGCATAGTATGAGTTGAATTCATGATTATATAAGGACACCCCATAATTTGGCAACTGCATCAATTCTTAATGATACAAACTAAGGATATTTTCGTAGTTGCCAACAAAGTACCATACACAAATTTTGGTTAAAACAATTTAATTATTTGTGTGATGTAGAGTATAAGCAAGAGAAGAATAATCAACAATGTCCAATGGAATCTAACATAAACTGTATAAGATCAACTATTTTAGTCCATTGTAACCATAAACTTAAACATGTGATTTTTTTTTTGATTCCCACGTCAAAAAGATAGGGATCTGTACATATAAAATATAAAGTAAAAGTCAACATAATGAGGCCTGCTCTCCACCCTACTATATTGGGTCATGGAGCCTCATGGACCCTCACCAAACCCTTGAGCAAGAATATAGATTGGCCACCACTGTGATTAGTGGTGAAATGAATATTGCATATTACAATCAATATAGAGTACATTAGGATATGATTGTCTATTTGACCATTGTTGTTGATTTTATAGTCACTATCATTATTTGGGAAGGTTGTTTGTAACACATTAGTTTATGAAAAACTGTATTATTGTTGCAACATGGTCTGCAAGAATAAGAAAAAAGTGTTACTGTGATAAACATGCACCATTGGTACACAATAAATAAATCAGAAAATATAAAGACTTATACAATTAATTACAAAGATGATGCAATACAGTTGCAGTAGAACACAGTAAGTAAATAAAATCTAGGCATACCATCTGTAGGGAATGGATTGAAGTCTAGACATAGAAAAGAAGGTTTTCTCTCTAGCCTACCATATTGGCTCATTGAGCATCATCAGTTCTTCTCCCTTGGGAAAGAGAATTCAAGAACTAGGATGTTGATTCATAACCACAATTACAGTCACTTCATCTTCACAATTGGTTGAACTTGATTCACAAAGGTCATAGATTTGTTTACCATATAAACTGGAATATTGACACCCAAGTTCTTGAACTATCTCTCCCAAGCAAGAAGAGCAATTAGATGATCGGTGAGGAAATTTAAAAATTCAAGCAGAAAATGCAAAGCATAAAGGGAGAGCAAGAGGGAATTAACAACAAATAAACACAACACTATCAAAAATTGAAACAACATAGCCTTTTTGACATCACCTTCTTAATAATTGAATGCTATAGCTTAGGCAGGAGAACAATAATCAACAATGCCCAATGGAATCTAACATAAAGTGTATAAGATCAACTAGTTCACTATGTTGTAAGCATAACCTAAAGCATATTATTTTTTTATGAATCCTATGTCAGAAAGATAGCAATTTGTACATAAAAAATATAAAATAAAATTGAACACAATAAAGCCTACTCTCCACCCTACCATATTGGGTCATGGAGCCTTGTGGACTCTCACCAAACCCCCGAGCAAGAATATACATTGCCCATCACTCTGATAAGTGGTGAAATGAATATTGCTTATTACAATCAATAAAGAGTACATTAGGATATGATTATGTAATTGACCATTGTTACTAAATTTCCAGTGACTATCATTATTGTGAAAGGTTGTTTGTAATAAATTAGTCCACTAAATACCACATTATGGCTAGAATATGGTCTGCAAGAAAAGAAAAAAAGTGTGAAGTTTAGTATGTTGATCATGCAAAAATAGAACGAACTGCATAAAATTAACTATTTTATTCCATTATAGCAATCGCAACAGAAAGATAAAAACTGACACCCATGTCCCAATGCAAAAAAATTACTACAAAGGCTAGACCTTCTGATCTCAATGTATTGAGGTGTGCAGACAGAAAAGGTTCCATGCTCTCCACCCTACCATTTTGGATCATGGAGCATCATCGGCTATCACCAAACCATTGCAATTACTTACCATAAAGTACAACAACTTTTAATGATGATTCCAATGAATAGTATTGTTCAAGTGAGCAATTAAGTTGTAGATGTAGCAAATATAAAATGGAACAGAACAAAATGAGGCCTGCTCTCTAATATTGGGTGACCAATGTTGTGATGAATGGTGAAATCAATGTTCCCATTGTCTTAGATAGTCTTATAATCTCTTCATCTTCATAGTTGTTGGAAAGCTCATTAATCTATTTAGCATCTATACTGGAATATGAACATCCCACTTCTTGAACTCTCTCTCCTAAAGGAGAAGCATATTCTCTAGAGAAACTATGAATATGAAGAGATTATAGAACTAAGACGAAGCAGATGATGTGGGTAGAAGAATGAAAATCATACACCTCTTCTTGCTTCAATTACATCTCTACCCACTTTCTATCTCTTCCCTACATTCTTTCTCCACCTCCTACAAAAATTGAACACAAATTTATCAAAACCCACAAATTTGGTAGCCATGAACGAATGCAAAGAACACAAGATAACATCCAAGCACCTTCACAGAGATTCCATAGCCAATGAATGCACGTGAACCCCCAAAGAAGCTTGCGATGCTCATTGAAAACTACCTTCAACAACCACAAAAACCTAAACAATGAAACCAAACAATACACTATCGATAACTGGACATGCGTTTGTTTTGTATGTTGGGAAATTTAAAATAGATGTTACTTACACCATCACCACTATGTTGAAACCATACAACAATTAATACTGATGTTGTTTCGCTGGCCTCCACAGCTACCTTCAACAATAACATAAACCTAGAGAATGAGACCCAAAAATATGTTAATGATAACTGCACGGACATTCGTTTTGTTTTCTGAGGACTTTAAAATAGATGTTACTTGCACGATCACCACTACACAAAAACCATACAACAATCAATGCTGATGAAATTTCGCTGGCGTCCTGTATAACCAGTCTATTCCCTAGCCTCCTCTATGGAATGATAAAGCTTAAGTAAGAGATCAATTATCAACAGTGCTCAATGAAAGCTAACATAAATTATATAAGATGGACTATTTTACTACATTATAACCACAACCTAAAACATTTGATTTTTTTGTGAATCCTATGTGAGAAAGATAGTAATCTATACATAAAAACTATAAAATAAAACTCAATACAATAAGGCTTACTCTCCAACCTACCATATTGGGTCATGGATCCTCATCGACTCTCACCAAACCCCCAAGCAAGAATATACATTACCCACCACTCTGATCAATGGTGAAATAAATCAATTTCTTATTACAATCAATATAGCGTACATGAGGATATGATTGTCTATCTGACCATTGCCACTAATTTTCTAGTCACTATCATTATTTTGAATGGTTATTTGTAGCAAATTAGTTCATCAAACACAACATTATGGCTGGAATATGGTCTGCAAGAATAACAAAAAAGTGTGAAGTTTACTGTGGTGATTATGCAAAAATAGAATGAACCACATAACATTAACTATTTTCTTGCATAACAACCATGGTGGCGGGAAGGTAAAACTCATAGCTACAGTTCTATTGAATGGAGTGATTATAATTTAGCCATACTTGGTGTGTGTTGGAGAATACACTATGCCTAAAGAAAAACAAAACAAGGCCCAATTTCCACCCTACCATATTGGCTCATGGAGCATCCTGCACTCTCACCAAAGCCCCGAGCAAGAAAATAAACTATCCACCACTATGATCAATGGTGAGAGCAATGTTTCAGCTACCAATGACTCAATACAAGATCTAATCGCATGGAAAGGCCTACGAGGGACAATTATTTTTATTAGTAGAGAATAAATAAATGACAAAATAATAAGACTTATAGAATTAATTACAAATGAGAGGTAATGGAGTTGTAGTAGAACAAAGTAAGTAAATAAAATGTAGAATTTCCTTGTGTATGGAATGGATCGGAGTTTGGAAATAGAAAAGGAATCCTGCTCTCTAGCCTAGCATATTAGGTTATGGAGCATCATTGGCTATCACCAAACCCCCGAGTAGTAACAATAATTGTACACCACTTTGGTGAATGTTGAAGGCAATGGTATGGCATCCAAGGGAATCTATTCAGTGGAAATGAACATTATACATTTTTCATAATTTGGCATGGAGTTGTGAAATGAGAAATGGAAATTTAAAAGAAATGTAGCTTTACATTATATATAGATGGAATATAGGTGAAGGACATACAACATGTAAATATGGAATCGTAAAGCGATTTAGCATTTTTGGGGAGCACTTCATCTTGTATATGAATACAATGTAGCTATAATCTAAAATCATTTCAGTGGGATAAACCTACATAGAAGCAAAATGTGAACTTTGGTACTACAAACATGCTTTATTGGCAAGCAATATCTAGAACATGAAATTTAAGTGGCGGTATAATTTATAAGCAAAATACATGTAATAGGACAATTACATGTCACATATAAAAAATGATAATGAAGTGAATAGAGAGAAGGTCTAGATTCTATATGCATAGAGGTGAAGAGGAAAGGAGAAACAATTTACTTACCGTAAAGGAGACCAACTTTTGATGATGATGATAATGAACACTTGTATTGGAGAAGATTATCTTGTTTGATTTATAGTGCATTGTAATTGTCGATATGTATCCTATAGTTTGTAGCAAAATATAAAGGCATGTCTACACAGTTGAGGTGAGCAATTTAGTTGCTTGCTATTTGGTGCAATGTTTTTGTATGCCTAACCTCCAAGGAAAATCTAAGCCTTTCTGAAGAGGTGCATATATGTAGGCATTGTTGATTGCACAAAGCAAACATAGATTGTGACTGGAAAACTAATGGGTGAAAAAAACCTAGGGTAGCGAGCAACATACCATAAAAAGAAGACTCAATTATGTTAAGAATTTTATTTTTTTGCAAAGATAGGTGGAAATTAGATGCCATACAAATAAGTATAGAAACAAATTCATGCTGAGAAGCCCATGGAAACCATAGGCTTATTTTTGAAGAAAAGCACTAGAAAAAAATTATCACAGGGGATGCGCTGGAAAAGGCGAAAGGGAAAAATATACCCTAGTCCAGAGAAGAAAAATCAACTCTCACTTATATGAAAGAATGCAACCTCTATAACTTGAGCTTTTTGATTTGCATGCGCACAGGAAACAAGCATCACTTTGCACTACCATGCAAATATTGTCTTGTGTATGTGCTACATATATTGCCAATGGTTGCAATAATAATTTCCATTTAAAACTCACAAAAATAATTGAGTAGATTGGGGTAGTTTCGAAAACACATTGTTCAGCAATGGGTTGTTGATTGAGCTGCATAACATACATAAAAAATATTATAGGAAAGAAGCATACTACATCCACATCCAGCATGGCACTATCATTAGGGATCACAAAGCAGTAGAAAAAACACTTGGTAAGCATTAGATGGTTAGCCAGACATGATAGTTACATAGAAAAATACATCATCAACACATATATGTGCACATAACTCTATCAAGATATTCTATGCACTAAGAACATTGTAAACAAGATAAAAGGAACATTCTCTTTAGAAAAACTCACAAATAGTTGTAAATATTGAATTGTGTCTGCATATATGCATAGTTATCCAACACACAAACCAATATCTACACACATATGTACCAACAAGTTGTATAACATAGGGAAATCTGCATGCATGTATATTTATCTATATATGCATATGTAAATGCACACATACATACAACTATGTCCACAAGTAGATATATGAGTAGGTGTAGATAGCAATACATCTCCTAAAAGGACAACAACTCTATATAAATAAATAGTATAAAATTAAATTAGAAAATATACACTTAAAACATAAGGAAATTATAGCCAACATAATTAATAGAAAACAAAATATTTGTATATTTTTAACTTAGACATTATAAGTTATACTTCATCATCTTAATATATAACCAATCAAACAAACAAGCAATAGCGGTAGAGAGCAAAGGTCTTTTTGATGTGACAAGGAGTTTGAGGGAATTAAACAAACTAAATGTCTAGCCAGGATGAACTAAAAGAAATATACAAAATCCCAATTAGCCATGCTTGTCTTGGCCTAGAAAAGGGAATAAGACAACTATCTCCAGAGTCTATTGCATGGTGGCAGAAATAGTAGACAAAACTGATAGTAAGAGCTTGCACTTAGCTTCAAATTTAAGCTTTGCAACCTTCACTATTGTTGTTTTCAGTCTTGTTTCTGAATTATAAGTTTTAGTTTTGATTAGAACTGTGAAAACAAATGGCATGTATGTGACAACATTGATAATAGACTCAACAGTAGACTCATATTGCAACATGTAAAGTTCTTTTGTTGACATTTGTAATAGGCTTGTTGTAGCCTCACCAAAAGCAGTTGCTTAAAGCTCACATTGTGGTCTTTGATCTTTCATTGTAATAAATATTGAAAGTCACAGTCAGCTATTGTTCTTTTGCATTTTTGGAAAAACAATGTATTTTGCTCAGACCGTTCACACTTTTTTGCATTGCCTACCATTCACCTCCAACGGGCATGTAGCATAATAGAATGCATCAATTTTTATAAATTTTACTATTTCCTTGATAGTAGCTTGGAAAGTCTCTAGCAAGCCAAGGTAGTGGTTGAACATATATGTGATAGTGACTCTCCCATTTCCCAAAGCAAACTTTCAAGGGACTAGACGATGGGGTTAACAACAGGTGGATATATATATAGCCTCTTTTGATCAATGGCTATGCCTCTAGTAGGTCAGGATTTATATATAGAAGAGTCCCTGCGGCTATGTTCAGAACAACTCCATTGAAGTACCCAACACGTGCATTTTTCACAACAAGGATGAGAGTTGAACCAGGGGTGTACAACCTCTCTAACTCATGACCCTTTGCTTCCCAATTTGAGCCCCACAAATTAACATCAATTGAAAATAATGACAAATCATTAATTTTAATAGACCTCTGAATTGTTTGGGACTGATCTTTTCTTTGTATGGTCAAAACCATTCCCACATGCACCACAGTGCCAATAACATCAATTAAACTGTTATTAGTGCAATCTGCAATTTGATTTAATGGTGTGAAATAAAATACTTTCTCTAGTACAAAGGCCTCATCATCACAACACTTTAACATTGAACTTTGATCCAAAATGATTTCCATCTGGTTGTTTAACTTATTAAATTTTTTGTCTGCTTGTCTCACCGATCCCTTTCACACATAATAAGTACGCCCCACCTCAACCTTATTATAATGCATGTCTGAAATCTCATTAAAGCATGTAATCCATATTTATGTTCCCTCATCATCAATGATATCAAAGCTAAAAACCTGCCCTCATGCCCTTGCTTGCTTTAATGGTGCATATCCCTCTTTGTTGTTACATGACCTTTTATCATCCATTTGGTTTAGTAAACATTCAACCCTTTAACATGGCTAATTTTTACAGGAGCATCTTGCTTCCTTGGTGATGTATTAACTCTAAAGATGGAGGCACGTTTGAATGGGGAGGGTGACTCACAACCAATTTTTTGTTCTTCTTGATCTCTAAAAAAATATTTAGGTTTTTCAATTAGCTAGAAATCTGTCATCTTCACATCTAGGGATAGTATGACAATTTCCTTCGAATGAAATGAACACTAAATACTTTAAAAGGCATCCCCCACAAACAAGGAAGTAGGAAACTATAAGAACAAGAAAGGCAGAACTATATCAAACCTCGATTCCCACAACTTTCTAGATAAATAGTTTGTTAAGCACACAATAGAGTTTATTTTCAATTCACCTATAAAAAAAGGGTCATTGTATTTTGTAGGAAAATTTCCCATCTGCATGTGGGTTCCATCAGATAGGACAACATCTCCAACATCTATAAAGTTTGGCACATCTCTTGTTAAGGATGGATTCTCATTTGTAGCCTACAAGGAAATTAAACTCAACATAGTGGTAGTAATGAGATGTCTATAACTATGACTCAACTCTAAAAGGAAACAATAATATTGACACATTTGGAAACTAAGAAATTTTCCCCTCTAAGATCTAAGTTACTCGAAAAAGTCCAATAAATTAAAGTGGAAACAAGACAGATAGTTCAAATATAAATATGTTGGAACATATATCATAGTAATTGTTAATGCAAATGAAGTATTTTTTTCCATTTGTTTGGTGTATTTGATAAACTGACAAGATAATTGGCATCAACAATAAACTAAACAACAAACACAATTACAAGACTGTTGCTTGAGGATTGTCTACTAGCCTCAGAAGAGCTAGAGACCACTGACATTGCTCTATCTACTCTTTTAGGAATAGAGAGCTGCAATGCCAATGGTTGGCTAGAAGGTCTATGACTTCAAAACACAACATGGGCACTTAAGTTTTTTTACACAACCATTAAAAATATGGCAGAAAAGGATTAATAATAACAAGGGATTCAATGATTCAAATAATACTTAACATACAATTTCTTAGTCCAACATCACTGTTTCAATTTTAAAATTCTTCCTTTTTTCCCCTAGAAACACCAAGAGTACAAAGGAAAACAAATAATTAGCAAAAAAGGCTTCAATGTTGTATATAATAGTTGATGTGGAGTATAATATTTGAAGTATGTCATGTCAAGATTCACACAAATAACTATTTTTAGAAAACAATAAACATTGGGAAGAATACAGATGCACATTGCTTACATCTACTTTAGTTTACATATAAATCTACACACAAAAAAATATAATATTGTCTCATTTATGGCTTTTGTTTTATGTAAATTATTGTAATATATTTAAATAGTTTGTGTTATTCTCCACAACACAATCAAACTATTGTTTGATAGCTTTGGCTATATTCCACTCTTTGCAATGCATAATCAAATACTTAATATCATACAATTTATATTGTTATCCAAAAACGCATTCTTCACTATCAAATATATATATATACTTACATAAATGTATTTACTAGGACCCTATCAAAAATTCAAACAGTACAACCTCCTGAGCACAACCATATGGAGAATAATGCCTTTTGGAAAACAACATTGACTCTATAATTTCAGCTATTTTATTATGCATTGTAAATGAAAGTATATAGCCAAAGCTAAACAATAATAATTAGCTTTGGGCCATGAGAAACATTGGCTGGAATTTTTCCCAGCCTTCGCCTCTCTACGCCTCTGGCACTGTGTAGCAAGTGTTGTTTTTTTTAAAAAAAAAATTAAAAAGCGTTTAGCACCATGAGAGAGGAGGCCAACAAAATGGCACCAACTATAATGCCCCACCATGTAACCTTAAAGAATGTTACAAACACAATGGAAGTGTAGTATTTTTTTTTTTTTTAAATGTAGTATATTTACATGTAATATGAATAACACTAACGCATACATTCCCTAAGATACACGACAACGCACTACATGAAAATACCATAACTAATAAAAGTAATTAAGCATAACATATGATTAATACTCATAAATTTAGGATCATGCATTCAATAACATTAAATTACATCACATAAGATATGAAGTAAAATAATGATCCATTCTTACATTGCATTCAATATAATAATTACAATACTCATTTCCAAATGAGGTAGGTCATACAAAAGTGTTACAATTATAAATTACTAGAATTCCCCTCAAATACAATTGAGGAGTGATACATAAAAAAAGTATCCAACTAATACAAATGAGACCTAAGAGAAAGTACATATCCACTGGTACTTGTGAGCTCTCCAATTAGGAAGTACCCGCCATCATGAACAAGAATTGGGGACCCAACAGTGTAAGGTGCATATTCCAACCAGCCATGTGGTACCCGTAGGCCCACCCCCGTGCTAGGAGATAGTAAAAAGGTTCCCTAGACAAAACTAACAACCTCTAGACAAAGGCAAAAACTCAAGACAAAAATATACAAGTACAAAACACAACAAAATGGTTACATTGCTTCTAGAATAAAAGAATTAAGTACTTCAACTAAACCAATAAACTATTGTCATAGGAGAAGTGTCATCACAGTGTTGCATGGGTTACCTTGGTGAATCTTCCTAGGCCTCGACCCTCATCTTGGGTTACCCTGGTGACCTCTCAAGAAACGTGGCCCCACATGCAATCCAATGCGGAATCGATTATCTTTCATAGAGACAAGATAACGATCTTTCCATTCCAGGCCTTCTCATCTCATCCCAAGTCTGAACTAGCTCTTGAGTCCATGAGTGAGGCATAATTAACAATTTAAGTGTTTTAAACTACCTTTTCCCCTAATATATTTAATTAGTTTTCACTAATTAAACTAACTCCACATGAGTTACCCAGGAACCACTTTGTGTGCTAGCCCCCATGAAGAGCCACTTCCCTACGAACAATGTAAAGAACTAATCCACTAACCATGGGTAGACAAGGTGCACACAAACCAATATCAAATATCAACCATACTACAAAGGACAACACATCCCACTTGTAGTAACCAGATGTTCAATTGAATCACACATCCCATTCATGGTAACTGGGTGTTCTAACTAAATTATATCCACGTGCAACACCCAAGGTAAACCAAAGGGTTCAACCATAACACAAACAACCCCACAAAAGTAAATTCATCTAGAATACTTATAATCACAATTAACCCCAACTTACCCAAACAACATGAACAAAAGAGGAACAAACTTTTAAAAAGAAATTCAGGAAATTAATTAACAATCATTAGGATTTCCTAAATCCAATAAAACAATAATATATTGTTTGAAATAAATCAACTTAATATAAGGGTATGTGCAGGATCATCATGGAAAAAGCAAGCCCTTAAGTGGCAAAAAATTTCGAAAAATCAGAGTTAGGCAACTTGACATTAAAATTTGAATAAGTTATCTATATTATTTCAAAAATATGTAAGAATAGAATCTGTAAATTGAATGTAGTTTCTAAACTACTAGGTTTATTTTAAAATAAAAATTTTGTTTGGTGAAAATTTGAAATTTCAATGGAGTAGTACTTAAATTTCAAGGAAAAATAAGTAGTGTTTGTCCGACCAATTTACAATAATAAAATGATAATATTTTTATAATATTTTAGATATAAGTAGAGGATTCGTATGCGGATGTGATGCATATTATTTTATAATTTTTTCCAAGTAAATAATTAATTATGAATTTTTTATTACAAATTTTAAAAAATATAAAAACTCATATGTCTGACCACCTTTAAATCTAAATATCTATTTGTGTAATTTAAAGCATCTATTATAGCAAAATAACCAATTAAATAAATATATTTAAAAATATTTTATAATACTCAATAATTTGAAAATTAATATATAAAAATATATATTCATATAGTATATATATAATATATATAATATATATTATACATAGTATATATATATATATATAATATTTAAATAAAACTTAATAATGAAATCCAAAAAGCACAGAGATCAAAGAACTGTTATTGTGTAGATTTCAATAGCCTTATAAGGCTGTAAGGGTTGGCTACCTACACAACCCTCTCCACAGGGGGGAAATGCTGTTGTGGAAGACAATGATGCTTCCTCCATAGCTAGTGCCTCCTCTCTAGGTGGTGGTTGTGGGGTAGTCCCCCCAGCCCTCTCATTTACTTATAAATTTTAATTTTTCTTTTTAATAATAATACCCTACGATTAAAAGAAATCACGTACGACAATTTTCTCAATCAGGTTTCTTTACATAGGAAAATTGCTAGAAGCTTTAGCAATTAAATATATAAATATAAATAAACAAATATCTTAGAGTGAATGCTTGAGAAGAGAAAATTTAAACAAAAGTTTTCCTACAGGTAAGGATTTACAATTTTATCAGAGGATTTCATTTTCTCCAATTTTATAGAGAATTTTATTTTCCACTAATTTATCAGAGGATTTCAATTCTAATCCTACAAATATTTTTGTTTTTTAAATCCTCTTTTGTTTTCTTTTGAATTTCTCCATTGTTTAAAACCAAATTCCTACAAAAGCTTTCAAAAAAAATTTGCACATAAGCTTTCAACAATTTTCTAAATCTTATAATGTTTCCTTTTGGGTTTTCTATTGTTTAAAATATCAATTTCATAGAGGTTCTCTAATTTCACTATAAAAATTCCTTACAGAAGTACAAAATTAATCATGACCAATCTTCAATTATAGAAGCCTTACAATTTTTCAAAACAATTATAAGCTTCTACTAAAATACAAAATCAATAATACCTAATGTAACCAAACATAGAATCAACAACATTAATTATTTTATTTTTTTTCCAACCGTAACGAGAATAAGAAAGACATAAATCAAACAAAATTACTTTGAACAGTCACCCACTTGCAGAAAGCCACAATATAGCCAGAGCTATACAATAAGGATTGACCCAAACTCCATAACCTTAAAATTTTTAATGTTACATATATATATTGATATTAAAATATACCCAATATAGCCTAAGGCAAAGAAAAATAATCAATAATACCTAATGTAACCAAAGATAGAATCAATATCATTAATTATTTTATTATGTTCCAACCATAACCAAAAAATGAAAGCCATAAATCAAACAACATTACTCTCTACAACCACCCACATGCAGAAAACCACAATATAGGCCAAGCTATACAATAACAATTGACAAAATCTCCATATCCTTTGCAATTTTATTCCTTTGCAAACATAGCCACAAAATGAAAACATTAAACATAAACCCTACGAAAAATTGACAGTAACAAACCCATACAAAAAACACAATCTCCTCAAAAACTAAAAAATTACAGCCTTTTCAACAACACCTTCTCCAAAATGAAAGAATGTAGCTTAAGAAACACAACTATAATCAAAAATTCCCAATGGAAGCTAACACAAAGTGGATATTGTTTTGTGGAGATGGTTGGAATGCAATAAAATAGTTAATGTTATGTACTCCATGTTGTTTTGCATAAGGGATTGTTCACTGTTGTTGTCTGCATTAGGCTATATTGTTCCAACCATAACCAAAATAAGAAATCCATAAATCAAACAACATTACTTTCAACAGCCACCCACATGCAAAAAGCCACAATATAGCCCAAGCTATATAATAAAAATCGACCAAAACTTCATAACCTTAACAATTTTAGTGTTACACACACACACACACACACACACACACACACACACACACACACACACACACACACACACACACACGCGCGCGCGCGCGCGCACACACACAGATATTTTGTTGTGTTGCAACTATATACGCTAAATCGAAGCAAAAAATGGAACAATATAGCCTAAGGTGGACACCAATGGAATGAATTGCATAACATTAACTTCTTTATTCCATTGTAACCATTTCCATACAATGCTAAAATTCATAGTTATTGATGGAAGTGTAGCGGAGGCCAACATAATGCCATTAGCATTGATTTTTGTATGGTTTCTATGTAGTGGTGATGGTGCAAGTAACATCTATTTTAAAGTCCTTAGAAAACAATATGAATGTCTATGCAATTATCGATAACATATTGTTCACTATCATTCTAAGGGTTGAAGTTGTTGTTGAAGGTAGCTATGAGTGCGGAGGGAAAGCTTCTATGAAGGTGCAAGTGCATTGAATGACTATGCAATTTTTGTGAAGGTGGTTGAAGGTTATCTTGTGTTTTTTTTGCATGTGTTGATGGTTCCAAAAGGTGTGGGTTGTGATAATTCTATCATGTTCTTTTGTAGGCTATGGAGAAAGAATAGAGGCAAGAGGAAGCAAGTGGGAAGGGGTGTTATTGAAGGAAGTAGGGAGAGGTGCATCTCATTTGGGTTATTCTTGAAAGAAATATTGTTTGATTGTGTCAATTGTTGTTGGAAAGACTATATAGTTTTGTGGGTTTTGTTATGTTGGTGACTATTGGTTATATTGTTCCATTTATGGCTTCGGTTATTTGTGAGTGGTTGCAAAATAGTTAATCTATTGTGTTTTTGATGAATCTTGAAATCGATATTTCTTGTGTTTTGTGGGTTTTCACATGTGGGTGAGTGTTGGAAATATTGTTTCATTTATGGCTTCCATTTTGTGTGAATGCTAGAAAATAGTTTATCTGTTGTGTTTTTGGTGAATTTCCCCATCTGGGTTACCATTGAAACCAATATTAATTCATTTAGGGTTCGTGTTTTCATGGTGAAGGTTTTGAGTTGGTCTGTTACTGGGAGATTTTTGTGTTTTGTGGGTTTTGTATATGAGCCACTGTTGGAAGCCATGTTTTTGTGTGCAATGGTTTCAACCTAATGAAATAGTTTTTGATAAAAGGGGGATAAACGGGTTTTATAGGGACCCAAAACCATAAAGTAACATTACAAGCTAAGACCAAAACAAAGATCTGAAAGACAAAAAGGCTGCCAAAAAGAAAAAACCAGTAAAAACAGACAACCACAAAAAGCTGCAAAAAAACCATTAAATGGCCAGCAAACAGACAAAGCTGGGCCACACCACAGCTAATCCAGAGACTTCAGAAGCTTGTCCACAACCTCTTCCAATTCCACCATATCCTGGACCCCCTCCATAAAGATCTGAGTCATATTTGGGGTGGTCAAGGCTTTTCTTTTTGTACTTGATCTGATGCGCTTAGAGATCCCTACTTCCTCATCCTAGTCTTTCTCCTGATCAAGGTCGACAATCAGAGCTCTCTTCTGGGTTTTCTCCAGTCTTTCAGACATAGCTTTGATGATAACAGAGTTATGTCTAGCAATTCTACAGTTTTGATCAGCAATTTTTTTCATGGTGCCTTTAATTTTTTCAATATCATTTTCAACAGTGCTGTCCTTTTGAGTGTTATCCTTCACAGTGGTATTCTTCTCCGCTTTGAGCTGAATTAGCCCCACAACTTTGGCTTCAATTTCCCCCAACTTACTATGAAAAGACAGATTTTTGGTTTTCAACTCACTGATTTCATGAAATAACTAGTTGGCAAAATTAAACTGGTCCATAGAACAACTCTTGGCAATACCAATGAAGTCAAAAGGGGGGTCACTTTCAGAATTGACCCCAAAAATAACTGACTTCACACCTCTAGGAGGGCTATAGTTCTCCTGTTGAATATTCTGAGGGATGTGGGGCTCCTCAAGACTAACCTCGGCCGCTTTAGCAGAAACAACAGGGGAGTCATCAGGGTAGGAGACTAACTTATTACCCTAAGAGCTAGAGCCTGCCACTTTAGAGTTAGGGTTAGTGCGGCCAGGGGCAGGAATAGAGCAGGCACTAGAAGGTTGGGGTGATGGCCAGAGGCAGAAGGGGGGGCAGAGAAGGTGAAGAGCTCTTGACACAGCCAGGGGAAACTTTAGTATCAGATATGCTAGGTTCAGTATCATCCTCATCAAGTTCCAAAGGGGCTATAGGGTTTGGAAGGGCAGGCATATTCTGAAAGTGCTCATAAATGAGCCTTAAAAGACCCATGTGAAGAATCGAGTATCTTTTAGGGCTTCTACTATGATCAGAAAAGCTATTTCTTAGGGAACAAAGCAAGAAGAAAGGGATAGAAACATGCAACTTATGCCGGAAGTGATTTCAAGCAGCATGAAGTGGTATCCATAGACCCTAGTGAAGCAGCCGTCGAGAGTGATGTACTCCATAATAACCCTTAGCACTTTTCTCCATAAATCTTTTATAGTGTCCGCTTCATAGTAACTATTCGTCATCTTGACAAGTTTTTGCTTCTCCGTTTCAGACTTAGGGAATCTCAACACAGCTTCGTCAGATAATTTCCTGTCTCTAAAAAAATTATGCTCTTCCATCGGAATTCCAGTCACCTCTGCAATCAAAGCTTCATCAATCTGAACATTCCTCCCAAAGAGGAGAACCTCCCCATTATTCCAATTTTTCCCAAAGAAATCAGTAATCTCCTCCTTAGGGCCATGGAGTTTCTCGATGAACGGAAGTAAGCCACCCCTTCTTATTTTACTCCACGCTTTAGTGTTTTTGGTGTGTGACTCGAAGCTGGTAGGTTCAACCCTCTTCCGTTCCCCGCCCATTTTAGAGATCTTAGTTCGAATACTATTGCAGACATAGAACCTGGTCTAGATAGTTCCTTTCCTTCGCAGGACCCACAAAGCATGCCAAAGTAAATAATTTATCGGCTGGATCCTCTCGGCCCCATTATATCTTCTAATTTTGTTATTCATGACTCGTACCTTCCTCATTATTACAAGAAGCCGCCTCTTTTCCATTCACCACATCTAGCTCCAATAAAGTTTGAACATCGAAGTGGAGGTCCATCTTATTGTGCCACGTGAGGATTTTTTCACTCTTAACTCCCTCATTGGCAAAAAAATATGCAACCACGTTCGCCTCATAGTAAGCATGAGTTAATTTTACTCTATTGAACTTACTAAGTAAAACCTTAGCATCTTCAATCCAATTTTTAATCGACCATGCAGGCTGGGACCTACCACAAAGGCTATCAATTATATTTTTTGAATCACCTTCAAGCCATTAATTATTACATTTAATTCCCATAGCAAGGTTGATTATGTAGTAAGCCCCCGCTACTTCTTCCACATGATTAGTTTGGACCCGCAGAGGAGTGGCAACAACTCCCAAAAAGTTACCTGCTGAGTCCCTTAGGAACCCACCACACCTAGCCTTCCCCGGGTTTTCTTTGCCCACGCCATCGAAGTTGGCTTTAGCCCAGCCTTCCATAGGAAAACTCCAGCAAACTCCATCCCTGGATTTTTTGGTCGTATTAGGAGCATTGGAAATATCCCATTTAATTCTCCATTCCCTAGTAATCAGGCTGTCAAAAGGAGAGTAAACAACAGTCTCAACCTTGTCCTCCTTGAAGGGAACAATAGAGAAATTTTCTTTAATCATCCTAAGAATTCTTTCAAACACAATTTCCTCCGACGACTCCTTATCCCTGAAGATCTGGTTGTTTCTCTCTTTCCAAATTCCCCAAGTCACATGGGGGAATGAGAAAGCCCACAATTTTTTAATAAATGGGTTGAAAGAAGGGGCTTTCCATTGAACAAAAAAATCCTCAACCAACTCCGAGGGGACCCAAGAAAAATGCCAGCATTTCAAAAGCTTGTCCTAGACCAAGGAGGAGAAAGGATAGTGGAAAAAGAGGTGATTAACCGATTCATCATTGCTTTTACAAAGGTAGCATCTATTGGGGAGCAGAACACCTTTTTTACTAAGATTATCCACAGTAAGAACTTTATTTTGCAGCAAAGACCAAAAAAATATGTTAACCTTAGGTAAGATATGCTTAGTCCAGGCTTGCGACCACAGAGGGGGAGGGTTAAGAGCATGTGAAATCAAGGCAAAGGAAGATGAGATAGAAAAACACCCAAAAGGCTCATACTTCCAAATAAGACTATCCTCTTGTTTTAAGCATAGTCTGACAACATTCAAGGAGGAGTAAACAGAGACCAAAACAGGGTTTATCAAGGGGAGATTGATCCACTTACCATCCCGCCAGTAGTCTTTAACAAAAAGGCCAAAAGTATCTTTACAAAACTCAACCCATCTACTGAGATTCCCATCCTAAGATAGAGGTTCATTACGCAGCCAGCAGTCATCCCAAAATCTAATTTGGTTACCATTGCAAACCTGCCATTTCAATCCCAATTTCACCACCTTTATCCCATCAATCATATAGTTCCAGTAGCTCGATCCTTTCAGGAGGTTGGGGTTCTCAATAAGATCTTTGAGGGAATTATTATTCTGCAAATACTTGCTTTTAATTATTTCACTCCATTCCCCAGAGGAGAAGAAAAGTCTCCATATCTATTTAGCTAGGAGCAACTTGTTCAGCAGTCTGATTTTTCTTAGCCCAAGACCTCCATCCTTTTTAGATCTGCAAACCAAATCCCATCCAACAAGAGGCATTCTTTTTCTTTTTTCGACTCCTAACCAAAGGAATCTCTTTTGAATCTTCTCAATGGTTTCCGCATATTTGAATGGGATTTTAAAAAGACTGAGAGCATAGATAGGGAGGTTCTATAGAGAAGCTTTAAGAAGCTAGAGTTTTTTGGCTTGGCTTACGTGAGCTCCTTTCTAGCCAAATAGTTTTTTCCCAAACCTATCAACCAGAGAGATCCAAAAAGTATCCAGAGGTTTTAAGCATAGAGGCAAACCTAGATAAGTAGCAGAAAGGGACTATTTGCATCCAAGAATTCCAGCTATCTTTCTCTGTCTATGCAAAGGTGTGTTAAAGAAATACAACGAACTTTTTTGCTTATTTATCACCTGACCAGATGCTCTACCATAGGTATCCAAAATTTTCTTCATCTCTTTAGCTTCCGAGATAGCAGACCTTCCCATCAGCAAAGTGTCATCCATGAACTGTTGATGAGAGCATATCAAATTGTTCGATGACGGTTTGAGCCCCATAATAGATCTTTGAGCAACCAATTTACTCATATTCCTACCAAAACTCTTAGCCATAATCGTGAAGAGGATAGGAGAAATGGGATCTCCCTGTCTTAACCCTCTAGAACTACAGAAAAAAGTGGAAGGGGATCCATTAATAAGAGCTGCCACAGAAGCAGAAGTAATGAGTTGTTCAATAAGCTGCAAAACCCTTTCATTGAAACCAAAAGACTTTAAGATATTAAACAGAAAGTTCCAGTCCACCCTGTCATAAGCCTTCGAAATGTCAAGCTTAAGAAGGAATCCTTCCGATTTAGAGACTGAGAGGGAGTGAACATTCTCATGAGCATGGACAATAGAGTCAAGAATTTGTCTACCAGGCACAAAACCATTCTATTAAGGAGCAATAATAAAGAGCAGAATGAGAAGCAGCCTAGAGGTAAGCACCTTCGAAATAATTTTATAGAAGGAATTACAGAGGCTGATAGGTCTGAAGCCTTCAAAATCCTACACTCTAGGTTTTTTGGGGATAAGAACCAAGAAAGTGGCGTTTAACTCCTTCAAAAGATTTCTAGAGCAGAAGAACTCTTTCACTGCCTTCTCAACATCCTCCCCAACAATGTCCCAGAACCAATGGAAGAAAAGTAAAGGGAAGCCATTAGGACCAGACGCTTTGCTTTCTTCAAAAGAGAAAACAACTTTTTTAATTTCCTCACTAGTGGGTATATCAGTCAATATTTCATTGTCTCTAGAGTTAACAATCCTGGGGATAGCCTCCAGTAACTGATTTTGATCCTCCAAATTAATGCCCTCTTTCTCAGACATAAGGTTCTTGAAGAATAGGATAGCTTCTCTTCTAATGTCATCTTCCTCCTCACAAGTTCTGCCATCAACCACAATCGCAGAGATTTTGTTAGTTGCCCTGTGTTTAGATGCTGAAAGATGAAAATATCTGGTATTTTTGTCTCTTGCCTTTAGCCACAGAGCTTTGGATCTTTCTTTCCAAAATTCCTCTTCTCTAGCAATTATCTCGTGAAGTTTTGTGAGAATCTCCTTTTCCTTTTCCTTGGTTTCATTCAAGTAGCCTTCCTTCTGAATTTTGTTTTAGATTTCAGACAGGCTAAACTGAAGATCAGATTTGATTTGAAAGATATTGCCAAAAGACTCTTTTTTCCACTTTCTGAGATTCATTTTAACTTCTCTTAGTTTTTTGGAAATTCTAAATAAGGCAGTACCCTTTATTTTAATATTCCACCATTTCCTTATTTCCTCTCAAAGGAGAGGATGGGAAAGCCACATCTTCTCAAAGTGAAAGGGGGTATTCCTTTTAATTTTTAAGGGATCAGCAACAAAAATAATAGGAAAATTGTCAGATCCAATTCTAGGGAGGGTTTTCAAAGAGCAACAGTAATTTAAGATCCAAGTATCAGAAACAAGGGTTCTGTCAAGTCTCACCTGGATCATATCAGATATAACTCTTCAATTCGACCATGTGTAAGAGCTCCCTTGCAAGTCTAGGTCGATCAAGGCCTGATTGTTGATGAATTCTAAGAGATCTTCTTTGCTTTCTACATTGATTTGAGAGCCGCCAAACTTCTCACCCTGAAGGAGAGGGGTGTTAAAATCTCCCATGACAACCTAGGGGTCATTTTGAAAGATATTTCAGAAAGTAGTCAGCTCTTTCCAAAAAGCCTTCCAAGCTTTTTTGTAGTTAGGGGCATAAATATTAGATTGGATCCAGCTGAAGTTGTCCCTTATATGAGTAAATCTAGTGCAACATGATTAGGATGAGAAAAAAGTGGATCACCTCTTATGACCTTACAGTTCCAAAAAGTCGCAACCCCACCAGAGGCACCAGCAGAATCAATTCCCTGAATGGAACAGTTCTGAAACAAAGAAATCTTTTCCACCTTTTCACTTAACATTTTGGTTTCCTGAATGAGGAGAATATCAGGCTTTTGGTCCCGGGAAAATTTGTGTAAAATATCCTGCTTGTGGGCGTTATTTAGTCCCCTTATATTCCAGGATAATAACTTCATGGGAATTTAGGAGAAAGAAGTATCTCCAGGATGGTTTTTTGGAAGCCTTCCACAATATCTTGAAGGCTATGGTGCTCTCTTATCAAATTTTTGGGTCTTCTTCCTTTGTCTAGAGATATTGCCCCACAGTCTGCTTTTGCTCTCGATCTTGTTGAAATCCCACAAGGGGTGATTTTGATTTTGATTTTTGATTTTTTCTTCTTTTTCTTTGATAGCACCTCTTCTCTATTTGTATCATCTTGACTATCTGATTCTTTGCTAGATTCCCATTCTTTTTCAAAGAAAAATTTGTACTCCCAGGGGAGGGTTTCCATGAGCCCATTCCCACAAGGCAAGGAATTACTTCTTTCAAGAAGGCTTACCTGGCTAGGGTCCAAATAAGTGTCTTTAACGACATCAAAAGAAGCCACATCTGAACAGGATTCAACACCTAGGTTATCTATCCTGATCGAAGACATAATCAGGGGAATGCCTACCTCGAGAGAAAGACCCTGAGTAGGAATATCGTCCAGCCCTGGCATCATGGGGTCCTGAAAGATGGGGCTCATCTCTGAGGTAACATAATCATCTGACTTGCTAAGGACTAATTTCCCAGCTTCCCATTCCATGCTTTCCTCTTTGTCCTAAGAGTCAGAGATAAAATCCAGAACCAAAACTTGGGGGGCTGGAAGGCAGAGCCTTCATTTCATGCATCATCAGAGATATTGTATTGAGAAACATCTTCCTTGCTTAGAACCAGGTTCTGAGCAATACAATCTATTCCTTCCCCTTTTTCCTGAGATCCAGACTTAATCTTAGGAACAAGAGATTGGGGGACCTGGATGGTGGAGCCTTCATTTCCAGCGTCACCCAAAAAATTATCAGGGGTTTCTGCAACCTTTCCCACTGACTCCCTTACAAATTTTTCCTCCTGCTTCTTTTTCCATACCACTTTTGAGGCCCTTTTAGGGTTTTCCATTTCTTTTACTACCTTAACGGGGCAATGCTTTGCCCAATGGCTAGATTTTTTGCAGTTGAAGCAGGAAAAAGGGATGGTCTCAAACTCAATAGCCTGCGACTAGGAGCCAAGTTTCGAGTGGATCTCCACAGAGGAGGGAAGATCTGCTTCCTAAGAAACACCCACACATATTCTAGCAAACACCAGTCTCCTTCTTGTTGCTATCATAGGATCAATCGATAATAGCTCCCCAAAGGAACTAGCTATCCCCCTAAAAACATCCTTGTTCTAGTATTCCAAAGGAAGACCATGAAGCCTAACCCATACCAGAGTAGTCTCAAAGATGGAGTCCGTAAGATCTAAGTTTGAAGACCATTTCTTAAGTGCAAGATTAGATTTCCCAATAACCCATGGTCCTCCGCATCTAACAGCCTTTATGTCTTCTTTGTTCGAGAACTAAAAAGAAAATAATCCTTTTGGGAGAGCTGCAACAGAGACACTACCATTTGTTCTCCATTTTTTCCTGACGAAATCCCTAACAATCTCAATATTTGGCCTTTGGCCCATGAATTTTCCAACTAGGAAATTTTCCATTATAGCAATATTATGATCAATGATCTCGTCTGGAATAGAAATTGCAAATTTTCCAACTATAGGGTTGGAAATATTGCGCACAGGGGGAAAAAAAGACTTACCATTAGGTTTAACCCCAAACAGTGAGGCCCACTTCTTACGATGCCCACCATTCGTGTCACTAGACCCCACTGCACCTTTGAAGTTATCTTTAGGGCAATCACCGATAGGTTTAACAGGGGGTGGAACCATAATATTCTTCCCCCCTGGGTCATCTGCACACTTTTTTGGGAAATCCTCCTGTTCCAGTTCCTCCACACTTTTCTTCTTACTCGAGGCAGACCCGTGACCCACCTAGGCCTTCGTAGATCCATCACCATCACCTTGCTTAGTACCAGAAGATTCGAGCATTGTTCTATGGTTGCATTGTTCTACAGTATATTGTTGCATTTTTCATAGGATTCTATTGGAAAAAGAGTATATAGTTTGTTCGTAAGCGATATTGTTTGATTTATGGTTTGGCTTTTGTGTGCATGTTTTTGTATGGATTTTTCACTGTAATTTTTAGTGTTTTGTGCATTTGGCCATCTGGGTGAGTGTGGATAACAATATTGTTTCCTTCACATCTTTTGTTTTGTGACAATGGTTGGAATGCAATAAAATAGTTAATGTTATGTACTCCATGTTGTTTTGCATAAGGGATTGTTCACTGTTGTTGTCTACGTTAGGCTATATTGTTCCAACAATAACCATAATATGAAAGCCATAAATGAAACAACATTACTTTCAATAGCCACCCACATGCAGAAAGCCATAATATAGCCCAAGATATACAATAAGAGTTGACCAAAACTCCATAACCTTAACAATTTTAATATTACATATATATATTGATATTTTGTTGTGTTGTAGCTTTATATGCTAAATGGAAGCCACAAATGAAACAATATAGCCTAAGGTAGACATCAATGGAAAGAATTTCATAACATTAACTTCTTTATTCCATTGTAGCCATTGCCATACAATGCTGAAATTCATAATTATAGACCTATGCAAAGGCTTTCATGTGAAAGGCTAGTCCATATACAACTTATGTGTATACATAGGCTATATTGTTCCAACCATAACTAGAATACGAAAGTCATAAATCAAAAAACATTACTTTCAACAACCACCCACATGGAGAAAGCCACAATATAGCCCAAGCTATACAATAATAAACTACCAAAACTCCATAGCCTTGACAATTTTAATGTTACATATATATATTGATATTAAAATATATCCAATATTGACCAAGGAAGACAACAATAATCAATAATACCTAATGTAACCAAACATAGAATCAAAAATTGTTTTATTCTATTCCAACCATAAGAAGAAAATGAAAGCCATAAATCAAACAACATTACTTTCTATAGCCACCCACATGCAGAAAGCCACAATATAGCCCAAGCTATACAATAACAATCGACAAAAACTCCATATCCTCTGCAATTTAATTTTGTTACAAACATAGCCACAAAACAAAAACATTAAACAAAAATCCTATGAAAGTTGACAGTAACAAACCTGTACAAAAAGAACTCCTTCCTCAACATAATCTCCTCAAAAATTGAAAAAATACAGACTTTTCAACAACACCTTCTCCAAAATGAAACAATATAGCTTAAGCAACACAACTATAATCGATAATTCCCAATGGAAGATAACACAAAGTGGAAAGGATTGACTACTTTATTCCATTGCAACCATAACCACAAACCGGAAGCCATAAACCAAACAATATTTGTATAAAGACCAACCCAAATGAAGAAACTCACAAAACACAAAAAATGAAAAATAAGAACCCATGCAAAACCATAAACACAAAACGTGAACCTTAAACTGAACAATACTCATTTTAACAAACAATATTTATCACTAATCAATAGCACCTTATGGAAAATCCAATGAAACAATATGCCAAATATTTTTTTGCATATGCACCTCTTGCTGGCTATTTCAAACAAACCTCTTTTTGCTAGCTTTCTCCATGCATCTTTTTTCTCCAAGCCTCCAAACATACACAGATAATGGAAACCATAAACACAAACCCACAAAAAATTGCATTATCAAATTTATGCAAAACCATGCACACAAAACGTGAACCATAAATTATTTGAAATAATCAATAGTACCTTATGGAAAATAAAGCAATATAACTTCCAACCACAAATCAAACAATATCGCCAAGGGTTTCTTCCACATGAACCTCTTCCCACTTGCTTAAAACACACATCTTCTCACCAACTTGCCTACACAAAAATAGGAAAAATATTATCACAGGTGACACTTTTCTTTAGCATTTTCAACCATCTACCCTTGCAAAGAACACAAAATAACCTCCACCCACCTTTGTAGAAGATGCACAAAGCTTAATCTAGCTTGCACCCTCACAAAAGCTTACCCTCATCGCTCATGGCTCTCATATCAGGTATAGCAACATAATGACACCAAACAATGCCTCATTGAAAATTTCATGAACATTCATTTTGTTCCCCAAGGCATTAAATGGTAGTTGTTATTACGACAATCCCCAGTACACGCAAAGAATACAACAATTAATGTTGATGCAAACCAGTGTTTAATTTTTTGCAACCTTCTTTATCGACGTTGCTTGACAAATTCCACCCTATTCCCAAAGCAGCCAAAAACTGCCTCTACCACCTTTTTCCTAGTTATCGGAATGCCAAAAATTTGGGAGGCTGACGAAAATTCCAAGCGAAGTTATAACCCACCTGCCACCCTATCCCAAGTCACTAGAAGCCTGAAAAATAGTGAGGCTAACAAAAATTCTAAGCAAAGTTGACACAAATAGCTTATCGGCTAATTAACTTAGATTCATCTAATTTCACAAAATAGTCTACTTGGTAACCAATATCTTCACCTAAATTTATACATCCTACTATCCAATTCATTTCTCCTTTCATATCATTCTTCACTTGAAACATGTGGCGAAGGTTGTTTCTTGATAAAAGGATGGTGATAATGTGTAGAATACTTGTCCTATCTTTATTCTCATGTCCCTTTCTTAGCCAACACTACTAGCTCCATGATGTGATAAACTTCTCACTAGGAACAACAATCACATTTAATATATTTTTATGTGGATCTAAATATCCAAGCTCTTCTAGTAAAAGTGCATAATAAAATTTTAAGGAGATTAATCTAGAAGTCAAAGTCAATTTGACATAGGTTATTGGAATACATTCAACTGTCTCTTAAGAAAAAATAATAATAAATTAACATCAAAATATGAGAGAACTTACAAAGCGATTCAATAAAATGGAATATTATGTTACAAATTTAATGAATGTTGCAAAAATCTAAAAAGTTGTCAAATTCGAGAGTGTTCTAGTAAATTATGGTTAGTAGATTATTGAATATTTTTAAAATATTTATTTGTTTAATTCTCCTTTCACTTTTCAACATAGAGTTGCTCTTACCTTGCATTTCAAGATTGGGTAGCATCTTTTGGATTATCCTTGTCTTCCTTTGCTTATGTGTCTCTCTAATCATGTTGAATGAAAGAATATTCTTGATAGGTTTAGCATGCAGGTCTCTCACTAGAATTTTTGATGGTTGTCTTTTTTTAGATATTTTATTCCCTAAGTGCTTCCTATTTATATATTTTTGTTATGTTATATTCTTAATATTTTTTCAAAAGACTTTGATTCTCTTTCTAATTTTTTTCTTGGATTAAGGAATCTTTAATTCTAAAAAATAGAGTCTTGTTAAATGGAGTTGAATTTGTAGGCCTAAAAAAACTAGTAGTCTTGGTCATAGGGTTTCCAAATTGAATTGTCTAGCCTAGGCTTCTAAACTTGACCAGAGGTGGTCTAAGTAATGGGATCAATTATGGACCAAACTTCATCACTATAAATATTTAGAAGGTGTTCATATTGCT
Organism: Sequoia sempervirens; assembly: GCA_007258455.2. Classification (NCBI taxonomy): domain Eukaryota; kingdom Viridiplantae; phylum Streptophyta; class Pinopsida; order Cupressales; family Cupressaceae; genus Sequoia; species Sequoia sempervirens. Next base: position 60,552 of record VDFB02117795.1, on the reverse strand, counting down.
AAGGTTCATAGAATGAGCTTGACTTGAAAAAGCTCTATGATTTGGAATATTAATAAGAAGGGTTCTTCACTTGTTAAGCAATGCCTAGTTTGGATTATAAAATTGAGTCACAATTCTCTTTTTGGATAGATTTAATGGATTTTCTCCCGCAAATTCTCATATATTTCTCCATATAATTTGTTTGAGTAATTTTTTTGGATACCATATGCTCTAGAGTTTCAAAATTTAAAGCTTCTTAATTAGTTGGGGATTCAATCATTTATCATTAGAAGGATCTAATTTGTTAGTACATATGGAGAGATCCTAATGTTTGTGTGGTTGTATCTTCTATTTTGGAATATTTCTCTTATTGTTCTCTAATGCAAACTAATGCTCTTTCTTGGGGATATAATCCTTAGGAATTTTAACCAATTAATATGGATATCAAATTTAAGAACAAGAGAAAGCTAAGTAGAAAGATTTCCTTCGGTAGAAAATGATTTAGAATAAGCATTTTTAGCATAAAGTTAACTTCTTCCTCTGAATTCTATGTTAAAAAAAATGTCTTGGGACAACATAAGAAATAGATGATCCCAAGGTTGTTCTAAATATGAATTTTTAGGTTAATGAATATTTTGTGGATGATTTTTTCTTTGAGTTTCTTTTTTCCAATGGAATTTAGAGACTAGTGGCATATAGAGAATCAACCTCTTTTTCTTACAAATTATTTTTTCTGAATTGTGGGCTACTTCAAGTCATCCTACTACTTCTACATCTATACTTTTTTCTACTTAAAATATTGTTCCTATCTTTAATATTTGAAACAATTGTCTAGAAAAAAAATATCATATCTTATAAGGTTACCAAAGCCTTTTTGGGTATGCATGGTAGAATTTTTTGGACTTGATAAATTAAACTTTGATGGCTAAGTGTTTTGTTGATGAAGTTTTAAGTTATTTGGATATTCATATTTTGAGAAAATTATTTCTAAATCATTTGGTTAGATATTATTTTCCTCAATCTATGACCAAACCTTATCATAAGAAAAAAGAGTAGGTAAATGATTCTCTCTTCCATTGACTTTTAACATTCATGGTTCTTCTTGAAATAATCTAGGTCTAGGTATTAGCGAAGTTGGATGAGATAATGATATTATAGTTTACTTCTACTTTTATTTCACTATGAGGCTAGGAAATAATAATTAGATTGAGACTCAAGTCATCCTTATGGGTCTAGAGAAAGCTTATGAACTAGGTTGGAAGAAGATAATATGTGAGATAGATTCCATGATTTTATTATCACTTCTTAATAGTTGAATGACTCTTAAATATTCTTAGAGTTTGGAATATTTTGTAGAATAGATTCTTTACCTTTCATGAAACTTTGATACTATCTCAAATTTCATATTACTAGATGCTGAATTTTTCTTGTAATTTTTTTGGATAAATGGGCCTATGATATTGATAACAATTGCAACGTTACAAATTAGGAGCTCATATTGTATTTAATTGTTTTTACCTTATTTTGATGTTTATTTTACAAATATTTTGTGTTTTTTTGAATTTTATGAATCCATTTGTTTATGGAAGTGGTGGATATATGGTAAAATTCCTTGGATTTTCATCCTTTGGGATCTAATGATAGCTATTTCTCTTTGGAATTTTTCCTTCTTTTCTTTGGATACTTAATATAAATATTTCTCTTTTTTGCAACAAATAAAAAAGCTAATATCTATAGAAGAATAAGTTCGACCACATTTATTTATATATTAGAAAAAAAAAATATATATTACCATGATATATGAATTAATTTAATTTTAGAGATATTATATTTTAGTATATTATGTAAATATTTTATTTTGTTATGACCATTAGATTCTAACACATTATTTTATAGATATGGTGGAAAGAAGTTATAATAAGTAGTATATTTATAAGGGGAATTTTATTTGTGTTAGAATAACAAAGAAGGTTTAATAAAATTGTTTGATATATACTGTGTGTGTAGCTTATCAAAAATATTCTTAGTTTGTTACAAATAATGATCTACCCCTCTATGTGCAATCAATTAATACATTTTCATACATAGTAATATGTTTTTTCACACATTACTTGGAGAAAGAATTCTTCATTTTACTTTTTTTATAAATTTTTACCTATAACCCACCATTTACATTTGTTTGATGTCTTTGGTTGTTATGTTTTGTATAGGAATTCCTTTTAATCTTTGAAATATGTCTTTGTTTAGATTAACTCTTTTGATCAGAGCTATTAACTTAAGGAGGATTTTGAGAAGGCCCAAAGTATTGTTTAATATGAATAGAAAACAACCAAATAACACTAAAATAAAGGGAAAAGAGCTAAAAATAATATGAGATAAGAACCAACAAAGAAATGAGCCTTAAAAAAAAAGATACCCCTAAGAAACATATGACAATGCTACAAAAAAAATACGAGCATGAAAAAAATCATGAAGGTTTAAATCAAAACCATGTTGGAGAGTTTTGGAATGGGGACAAACCCTAAGAAAAGTGGTCCATCCTACCTTTTTTCAAGGAGAATCCAAGTTTAACCAATAAAAACTTATCACAACTTTAGGTAAATTATATTTTCCTTAAGATTATAGCACCACACATCTCTAATAGAACCCACAAGAACAATGGAATCAAAACCTTTCTTTCATTCCTTATATCACATCCCTCTTTAATAATATTCTAACATGTGCTTTCCCAATCTCAATACGATATCTGATACCTTTTGTCTAAATGTGGTTTCTTTCTTTGAAATATTGGTAAGAATCAAAGAAGTGTGCAACTTTATGGAAATGTAGGAAAATATGGAAGGAGGACTTTAATGGTTTTTTCTCTCCCAAACATCATATTTTGAGAAAAAAATTATAACATTTGGTAGCACCTTATTAGTATCAACACAGACAAAAAATCTAGCAAAAACTAAATATTTGATACATTTCATGACATTATCAATAGATGAAAATTGACCAAAAGAATTGGAAATAGCACAAATAGCCTTTTCATCTTAATACTCTAAAAAAATCCTTGGGAGCCTAACCAAAAGAATTGGAAATAACACAAATAACCTTTACATATTAATACTCTAAAAAAAGCCTTGGGAGCCTGACCCAAATAGAGACCTTTTTAAATTTTTCATTGGTGGCATAAAAACTAGGAGACCATTATTTAATGAAAGATAAGACTGAAAAGGATCCAATTGTCTCCCTACAAAAGTCTCATGCTTTCCTCAAAATATTTGAAAGATAATAAGAATAATCCATTTGTCATGGTAACCACATAAATTTGACTAGGCACATAACACCCTTTTAAAACCCATAGTTGAAGAAAATCAATATTCATACAAAATCCTAAGAATTTCCTAATGCAGACATTCCTTGTGTAGAAAAAATCTCTATCAACCTGATAATTTAAAGATAGAAAAAGAGGTTCACCATCAATAAGGTATCAATAATGAACCTAATTTTCATTGGGTGGATGTTTCATTCAATTATGAGAGCCAAAACATGGAACTAACAACTAGAAATGATACCTAACTATTATAGCAACTATGACGGAAGTTTTTAGAGCTCAAATAGGTGTGTACCTTGTTGTAAGAAGCTTGTTTTTGAGGGCACAAAGGACTCATTCGCCTTTAGTAGTGAATGGGTCCCTGTTAGTGTTTTTGGAACTGGTATATGAGTTACTTTCATTGATGTATGCACTCTCAGATCCCTAATTATCAACTCACAAAAACATGTAATTAATTTTTTAGCTTCAATTCTTCATTCTTGCACATTGAATGACAAATTTTGCAACTTGACAACTTTCACAAATTTTCTCCAAATCTCTTCCCTACTTGATCTTCAACTTGTAAATCTGTAAATACACATCCAAGGGAAGAAAAACTTGTTGATTTTTAGTGAATAGGGGTTTTCCTTAGTCAAACCCCTTTTAGGTAATTAAACCAAATGATGAGATAATGAAATTGAAACATGAAACATGAAATATTGAAATGTTGATACCTTGGATGATGCCTTGGAATGTAAATTTATATACTAACATGAAGTGGACATGAAGAATGTAGATATTGATCTCAAATATGATGTGAAACAATTCATGTAAGATGGATCTTTAATTCTACATTGGCAATCGTAGCTCAACAACATGCACAAATACACTATGCCTTTGACATGATGAAATGACCTTGAATTTTTGCAATAAAAACTTGATAATATTCCTTGAAATTTCCTTGAATTTATCTTGAAGTTCTTTATAATTCTCTTGTAAAGTATTAGGATGCTTTCTTTAAAATATTAGATGAAACTATGTGAATTAGCACCTTATTTATACTAAATTAGGAGATTAACCCTGAAATTCAAATAATTCAAGTCGACCTTAGATCTAGGTATTTAAATCATAAAGATCATGCCACAATTAAATTATAAAATGGGTGTCCTAATCAAGGATGACCCATTTGCCACTAAAGGTGAATGTGTCTTAGCACAATTTCTAGGACCAAGCTTTGGGAAGGGGAAATAACATAAAAAATCCACCTCAAAAATGTAAAGAAAGGGGTGTCCTATGTGGAGAAGACTCATTCACTAGTAAAGGTGAATGGGTCATAGTAGCATTTTTTAGGACGCCATATTTTCCAAATCAAATGTCATAGAAGGTCATTACTAGGTGTCAAGGAAGATCCTTGAAAAGAGGGATTGAATTTGAATTAAAAGGGGCCAATTAGACTCAATTAACCACCATTAATTAATAAAACCATAGATAAGTGTGAAAGTGTGTTACAAAACTTTACAACACCTAAATAAGGTACACATGGAATTCCTTGCTCACATCATGGAATGATAGTAGATCATACACTCTTGGAAAAAATCAAACCCAATGAGATCACCAAGAAGAGGACACATCACAAGAGAAAAGAAAAATCATTCCATGATTTTTTTTCAAAAGATGTCATCAATGTATGCCCCCACTTTAAATTTGTTGCTACACCATTACTATGAGAAATTGCTTTAAAGTAGCCAATGTTTTCTCCTAAGACATGATAGATTTCCTCAAAAAACTCTACACCAAGTCATATGATTCCAAAATAAAGCTACACCACGAAATAAGAAGGAAGAAGGGGTTGCCCCTAGAGAATACAATGCTAAGCCTAAAAGAAAATGATGTCACATGCGATCCAACTTAAGGCATGTCCTCAACATCCCAAGCTTGCTCTTACATATACATGGAAGCCATTTGACTATCCAAAAGAGAAAATCAACAAGTGACATACGAGGACCATGCTACCTAAACCCTTGCCCCCACTTAGTGTAAGACAAGGATGAGCTGAGAATGGATAATATGCTACCCCTTGCAAAAAGGAAATGATTTTCAATTAATGTAAAACATGGAATAGTGAGTTTGTTATGATCCTACAATTATTACATGGCAAGAGGCAACAACTACATAATGAGTAAACAAAGTATCAACACTATGCATATCTAATGAGATATTCCAACATGTAGTATCTATCAAGTCAGGATGCACCATAGTCAAAGTTGGGCTTAGAAGAATTTTTTTTAAGATTGTTGATATTAAGTGAAGGCCTTTTTGATGCTTTTGTTTCTTTTGAAGGACAATAACAAAGACCACTAGTTGCTTCTTGCATGTATGTTGTATTTTATTCTAAAGTGATCAAAGTGGATGCTTTCAAAAAATTTGTTGTCATTACCACTTTTTATTTTCCCCTATCAGAATCTTTTGTTATGATCTTGTATTCTCCCATGAATTTAGGTATGAAGTCAAAGGAATCCCAAGCATCTTCTAATAACTATGTGACTTCTTCAATGTGTTTTTCTATTTATTTTTTAGTATGCAAACAACTTTTAGGTTTAGGGTTAGGTTTGATTGTACACTTTGTTATTAGCCAATAGGCTATTATAGGTGGGAATTCCACCAGAAAAGTCTTACTGTCTGATGCTAGTGGACTATTTCGGTGGAACTCCCAGGCATACGATGTACATTCCACTACTGAATTAATTGCAACCACTTCATTAATTATGCCAGCTATTCTGTCAACTCTATAGCCTCTATTTTTATGTCATATCTCAACAAGCATTAAATACAAAACTTAGAATGGATTCAAATGGATACTTAGTAACTCCTCCAACTTTTCCCTATCAAATCATCTACAAGTTTCACATGGATTGTGGGTAGTTTAAAAAATGCTTTTTTAAGCTGATAGTTTGCCGATAGGTGGGAAATCCACCAGCGTATGTACAGTCCACTACGAAGTCACTAGGCATGGCCATTCCTCATTCATGTCAGCAGGTATGGGTCTGAAGCTGCTCACACCGTTTACACACTCCTAGGTTCTCCGGGCATAGCCAAGCATTTAAGAAGTGACCAAATTCAGTGGAGGTAATAAATTTCAACTAGGTTTTTTGTCCAGCTTCTCTAGTTTCGACTTCTGCTTTCCGCCTTATGATTTTTGTTGCCTGAAAAGTAGAGGCCGACAACCAACAACACATAATGGAGCACCACTAGGTGTAGGTCGGCGTCCTGGGTTTGGAAGTTTTCGTAGAGCCATTAGCAGAGCGGGTTTGAGGTGGAACCTGAGGATGGATGACCAAAGAATCTGGTGGCAATCACATCTGCCACTTCGTGGCTATGAGGAGAGCCTTGGCTGGGCTTTCTAAGTCTAGAAGACTCTTGTATGAATCATTGTTGCCCAGAATAGAAATTAGGGCCTGTATTGCAAAGCGGGCTTTGGCTATGGTTTCCCACCAAGCTTCCATTGGGTTGTTGTTGGAGGCTGCATCCACTCCTGCTTCTTGTGGTGGTGGCGTTGGTGGTGGCACTGACTGTTGTTCCTATCGGTGATACTCTTCCTTCGCATCTACTTAGAAGGTACCAGATTCACCTCTATTTCGCCATGTTTTCTACCTTTCTCTCAATTAAGCGGTTACAAATCGAAAGAATAAATAGGACTTAGGGTAACTTTGCAGAGATAACAAGTTTTGAAAACTTTAACAACAAAAATGGATGAGGATTTTGCTTATGAATATATAAATAAATTGTTGCAGGCGCATTCATGGACCAGATTTTTGCGTGTGGCCTCTAGATACTTCAAAGGCAGCCACCTTCATTTTCCTCATCGTCCGTGCATTTTCTCAATCTACCCAAGGAAATAAGCCCATCAGAGCCTCTGCATTAAAATAAGACAAAACCCTAAGTTTTATATGTTTACAACTTTAGTAAATAGAGCATATTTCTATGTTATTTTTAATTAATACAAGGTTGACTGGGTTCAAACCTTGAACCTAAAACAAGACTTCATTTATTCATTGCCAAGCTTGCAGGAAATTCTGTGTTTTAACTTCATTTACTGTTTAATCGACTATTTTTTATTATTACTGTAATTGAATGAGTTTGTTGTGATGAGACGTGCTAAATTATGACTCCAATCAATCTCAATTGTCAAGAATTACATAATGTCTGGCCCCTGTTCACTTTTCAGATTGTGAATTTTAGCTCGGTTTTCAACAACATTACAGTAGAATTTTATTTCAATGGCCTTGTCTGTTTAAAAGTTGTGATGGTTTTGTATGTTCCTGATTCTGTAATTTAATGACAGAAAATGAGAAATTTTAGTTTCAAGTTCAACTCATCTATGAAAAACTAAGCGTGTTTTATAGAGTCAATGAAGAGAGATTGGAATGTTTGAACGATAAACTCAAAATTAAAAATAGAAATGCTTTGGCTAGGATGTCTCATATCCCAAACCTAAACTGCATGAGTGAGCTGAAACATCCAAATTTCATTTAACTGAGAATGTTTGGGGTTTATTTATTTCCTCCCAGTGGCATATATATTTCACCATCGGTATATTTATTCATTGTCAGCATATAAATAGTTAGGGTTATTGATTCTGTAGATAGCTATATTAATCAATTTTGAATTGCTATGTAGGCAATATTCAAAATTCTTTTCTGGGCTTATTCGTTATCTGTAGGCCGCATTAAGGTAGGGATTCCATTCAGATTTTATTTTTGTTGTGGTCATCCATCGTACCAGCCTTTATTTTTTGTTGCCCATCCCACTACCAAGGTTGCTCCGCCCACAAGCACAGGTCCATCACCGCCACCCTATCCGAGGGAATTTTTTTTATTTTTTAGCTATATTGCAACTGGTATTCTTTGTTCACCATTTTTGGGTCGAAAAGTCACTATCTTCTTTAATTTTATAACGTTCAATCATTTTTTCAGCTTCTTTAATATCTATATACCTACTCTGCCATCTGAATTCGAGTAAATGAGAAAATCAGTTATATTGACAATTACCAAATTCACTGCACGTTGTATTGCTTGACTTGGAAAATGAAGAAGGGTGCCCACATATATCGATGAACACACAGTTAATGATTAATGTATTGCTTAATATAAATTCACAAATGTAAATATGGTTGAACCATGTGAGCAAAGTTTTATTTCTATAAATTTATAGATATTTTAAAAATAATTTTAATATGACTAAAAAAATTAAATTTATTCAATAGTAAAATAGCTTAAATTAATTACCTTCAAAATTAATGTCAAGTTTTTTTAAATACAAGAGAATTACCTTTAAATTTGATATCAATTTTTTAAAAATACAAGAGAACTTATTTTATTATAGTAACTTTGAATGAAAGTTTTACTTATAAATAGAAATTGACTTATGTTAAGTGTACTTATATGAAATATATTAAATTGATATTTTTATTTATAAAATTTAATTCTTTTTGTCATATTAAAATTATTTTAAAAATAAATAAATTTATAGAAATAAAGTTGTGCTCACATGATTAAGCCATATATACATTTGTGGATTTATGTTAAGAAATACATTAATCATTGAATGTGTGCTTATTGAAATCCTTCAAAGGGAAACTAAACAAGTAAATTTTTAAATTAAATTATCATGGATTTTAAATTTTTTAATGTGTATCCTACTCTATTGGGATAATGAGATTATATTCAATCCTTTGAACAAATTATTCTCAGAGACATTATATAGTTATATATGGGTGTTAGGTTTCAAGATAGTGTTCAATTAAGATTAGGGTCCAATTATGGTTCAAGTTTAGGGTTAGAATTCAATTATAGTCAATGTTCAATTAGGGTTAGGTTTAAGGTTCAATTGATGTTCAATTACCTTTAGGGTTAGGGTTGGGGTTAGAATTCAACTAAGATTAGGGTTACAATTACAATTAAGATAAGAGTTAAGATTTAATTAGGATTTAATTGGTGTTATGGTTAGGGTTTAAATTCAATTAGGGTTATGGTTTAACTGGGGTTAGGATTATTATTCAATTATAATAAGGGTTAAAGTTAGGTTAGAGTTGGGGTTTAATAAAGGTTGGGGTTAGGGTTTAATTCTAACCCTAAGCCTAATTTATCTCTAATCCTAACCCTAAACCTAATCATACTACTAATGCTATCCCAACCCTAATCCTAACCCTAACCGTAATCGTGCCCCTAATGCTCACCCTAACCCTAACCCTAACCCTAATAATTTTGTCTTCCATGTCACTGAGATTGCTACTGGCATATATATATATATATATATATATATATATATATATATATATATATATTAATAATAATATATATATAAAAACGTCGAGAGATATCCTTCTTGAGGCATCTATTGCACTTTTATGTGAGTAATTGATTTAAAAATAAAGTTAGGGCTCAATTAGGTTTATATAATAAATATTTGGGTTAGGGTTCTAGGATAAAGCTTCGGATTATTTTTTTCCCTGTCCTTCAATATATTGCTAGGTTATATCCTGCTATCGGCGTAACCATTGCACCTCATTAGGGTGCAAGCGCTAGTATATATGAGCAATGTCACTATAACTCAGTTGTTGTGAAACATTATCATCATTGAGTTTCCTTTTAGGTGGTTCTAAGATAAGAATAGGTTTATTTTGGACTTGTGGTTGTTGTGAGCACTAGTAAAGAAACAACAATATATGACTGAAAAAACTTCTAAAAGATGCTTATAAATGACTAAACTTGGTCACGTGACCATTAGTAGCTTATTGCCAGTCATATATAATGTGACCAGATTGATGAATAAACCATTTTTAGTCATTTATTGGTTGTTTTGATTGATCAATTTGGTAGTATATTTACTAGTTGATTTAATCATTCATTGCTATAATTTGGTCACTTATTTAGTCATTTTTTTCCACTCAAAATTTAGTTATTGATTGTTGTAATCTGGTCACTTATTTATTCATTTTTTATCCACTGATATGTTTAACTAGTCACTTTTTTTTTGTTGATTTAGTCATTGATTGTTGTAATCTAGCTACTTATTTTGTCATTTTTTTATTCACTGATATATTTAGTCATTGATTCTTGTTAACTAGTCACTTATTTAGCCATTTTTATTCACTGTTCACTGATTTCTGTCAATTGGTAGTGTATTTAGTCAATTTAATTATTAATTAATGTCAATTAGTAGTATAGTTAGTCATTACAAAAAAGAAACTTCTCCAAAAATTATTTGCAATGATGGAAATGCATGCTTGAAGCCCTTCAATGCGAGTACTTGCCACTTTCATCTCTTAAAACTTCTACAATTTGGGCAATCTTCCTGGAGCAACCTATAATGTGTAGAATCCAAGAAGGAGAGTTTTGATCGTGTCCCATATATGAAGCTCTCTCCTTCAATGCAGTCAACAAAAACCTAGATAGAATCATTCCTCCTTTATATGCAATGTGCCATCTAATATGAGCAACAGGGTGTTGCCTTTTCTGCCATGAATGACTTTTTGTGCCTCAATACAACCATCAAAAATAATAAAAGTGCATTGTATATTACAAGTTTACAAAAGTTCAAACACAAAAGAAAGATAAATCAATTAAAAAATTGTAGCCTTGTCAACAAATGACTTAAATAGGGTGTGCAACATAGGCCTAAAATATACATATTGAACCCTTGATTTTAGAACCTTGTTCAAAGTTTGAGAAAAGTGATATGCTCAAATCATAGAATGAATTTTACATTATAGAATGAAGTCTATCAACAATAAATAGACTAGAACAACATTATCAATAGAAATTTCCTAGAAACTCAGCCCAAGAATGCCATTATACTTAATTAGGCAACAAAAATTCCAACCCTGGTTCATGTGTTGTTTGAGTAAAGACCTGCACCATGGAAGAATCCATTTATACATAAATTCCAAATTAAGTTGATGATAAAATATCTTTGATATCCAATTGGGAAGCTTTAACATCCAAAAATTACTAACCTGATGTTTCACAACAAGTTTCCCAACTGTGACATCATCTTTACTTAAGAAATTAAATTCTCCTTCACAAACAAAAAATGATATATATTATTTTTTTACCAACTTCCTTAATATCCCCATGTAAGCAGACTAAACTAGGTGAGGTTGAGGGTTTGAAGTAGAGTACCAACTTCTTGGTATGTGATTGACTTTGATGACTTGTATCTCAAAAGAAAATAGCAAGCTAGTTGCACTATAAAATCATTATTAATCATTGTTACAAAAATAACCACAAAATCCTCTTTAATTAAAATAATCCTTCTAGATATTTTAGTTAGTTTCTAAGAGAGACAATTTCACTATCCAAAAAACCATCAATCTATTTGTTGTATATAATTTCCTAGATCTCATAATTTGAATGTAATGAAACTAACCATAATTACCAAAGATTTGACACTAAAATATAGTAGAAAATGAATTGTTTAACATAATGCCTCAAAGAGATGTCATCTCATGGAATGAAATTATATTATTGCAGAATGTGCACACAAAATGGATTTTGCAAGGAATCTCTCAAAATATTTGAATTAATGAAGCACTCTAGAACACCAAAATTGTAAGCTTTGCTTGTGTTCTAGATGCATGTAGTCATGCAAGTTTAGTGGATGAGGGTTGCACATACTTCACAGGTCAATAAGCCTTATTGCATTACATATATAGTTGATCATTAGGTGTGCATGGTTGATCTTCGTGCCTATGTTGGATATCTTGAGGACACCGTAAACATTATTATTGAGATACCAGTTAAACCTTTGGTTCCTATGGATCATATATGAATATAGGCCGAGTATTCCAACAACACTGATATTTTAGTTGGATCCTAAAAATGTTGTAACTTATGTTCTTCTCTAAAACATTTGTGCAAAAGCGGCTAGGTGTGGTGAGTTTCAAATAGTAAGGAGATTGATGAAATATTGAGGAATTAAAAAGATACATGCATGTAGTTGGATTGAAGGGCATAAAATGGTAAATGGTTTTTTGTGTAGGAGACATATCACATCCACAAACATGGGAGGTCTATGCAAAATTGGAGAAATTGGCTTGGAAAATTAAGGTAGCAGGGTATTTCTAGATTCAAGACTTTTACTCAATGTTGTGGAATAGAAGAAAAAAGAATTGTTTATCTACCACCATAGTGAAAAGTTACCAATTGCATTTGGTTTGTTAAACATGGCCCTTGGTACAACTATTAGAGTTGTTAAGAACCTTCAAGTATGTTATAATTTTCACATTGCATCTAAATTCATCTTCAAGATTGTTGCAAGAGAAATTGTTTTGAGAGATGTGAAACATTTCCATCATTTTACATAGGGTCAATGTTCTTATGTAGAATAATGGTGATGCTAAATGAAACAATATAAAAAATAGGCTTACACTATAATAATGTGCACTACATCAAATATCCAATAATAACAAAGGGACATCCATCAAAGTATAACAGTAGGGGTTTTTTTTTTCATATGTTGTAGTTACAAGTGCCTTGCTAGACATGTATGAAAATATGGAAGCAATATACACAAGGAAAGTTAATTGTTTCAAAACAATACCTCAAAGAAATTTTATATTTAATTTTATAGTTTAATCATGATACCACACCATTTTGACATGATCCTTTCAGTGATGTAGGATGTTACTACTATACTACACTATTATTGCTTGGCCTTCGCAGTAATGTGGGATGTTACTAGTACACCACATTATTATTGCTCAGCCTTTGCAGTAATGTGTGATGTTATCGCTACACCTCACTATGTCTTCTTAGCTCTTGTAGTGATGTGGGAGAAGTATTTAATTTATTGCCATATCCCACATTTATTGTTCAGCCTTTGTGGTAATGTGAGATGTTACCGCTACACCACACCGTGTCTTCTTGGCTCTTGCGGTATGGCGGTATTATGAAACTTGTCACAACCATCTACTACCTTTGCACGACAGTCTTATGAATCTTGTCAATATTTATGGGCACCTTTTCAATTACATTCAGATCTATAAGGAAACTATTCTATAGGGATGATAGTACCAAGAAACATGGCAATGGTTACATCGATAAATAGTTAACTGGAAACCATGAATTTTCAATGCATAATGGAGAATATATAGAGAGTTAAGTCAATGAGAAAATATCCTTTGAGAATTGTCATCAAGAGTATGACAATCTAAGAGTTCATAGTAGAAAATCATATACCCTCAAAGACCTAATAGTCATAATAGATTAATTTTCCCCCTCCTCTTTCCTTTTTCTACATTTGAACAACCTATGTGCATGGTGGATTCTGCCCTAGGGGTATGCCATGGTTCCCCTTTTCCCCCTAACCCAAGCATCATCTTGTCTCTTATGGACTTGTGTCCCTTAGGAGCCACTCCTAGAGGATCTGGTCCTTTGGTTGTAGATCTTTTGATGCCACCTGTTTCTCTGGTCAAAGTGTTAGCGGTTGAGATTCTTCTAGAAACTAAAGGTTGGAAGGATGCTTTGACCAATGGAAAAAAGAGCTCAAACCCTCCACCTCCTTTTGAGGAGGAAGTTATTACTTCAGGAGCATATTTTGTTATCTTTGATACGGCCAGTGATATTATTCTCTCTGTTAGAACTATAAAATTTTGAAAATTTTATGGCTATTTATACTCATGAGTTTCCAAAGAAGTACTTACCATAAGCACAAGAATCCTCTCTTCATAACATATTTTCCCATATTTTTTCATGTGGTCCCATAGAATTCATCTAACTCTAAGTATTTCAATGTATAAATCATATCGGCGTAACATGTTGCAGGTCTCACCAATCCCAAAAAAAAAAATCATTTTATACTAATGCATGTATTTTTTCAGCATATCGGCAAGATGTCAGAAATGTCTCAGCGACCAGAGGATACACATCGGCATGATGCATTTTGCAATCTCAGAAACATAGGGATCCTATCGACAAGACAATGGTCATCGATATAAGTCATAACGAGCTTATTTGTGTCTAACCGATCAAAGCATAAAGAGATGTGTCGGTGAGACTTGAGTCATCAGAGTCGCATCCTGCAACATTTGTTTAGTCTCACTGATAAAGCAAAGGTAAATCCTGTCGGTAGTATAATGTCATTGGGGTGAGTTCAAGGAAGTTTTTCTGACTTACCATGTCGCTATAATGGAAATTCATTGGTAGGTGGACTTAGCGATATTCATGGTCTCGCCGATAATGAAATTCATCGGCCATATTGAAGCCATTGAAGTGAAGTCTTGTAGCATTCATTTGGTCTTTCTGACAAACTAGGGGAGGATTTTTTCGTTGTCATCGATATGAAGTCATGAAGTTTCACCAACTCCATATGTCACACCGACAGAGTTGTACATGATTTAGACTTGATGGTGCATGTGAAAGAAATAATCATCGGTGAGACTTGCTTCATTGGTGAGAGCTAAGAGAGTCATACTGAGTGTTGCTTTATCGCTAGGAGAAACATTATGTCTCAATGATCAGAAGACAGAATAAAAGAAATGTCAGAAAAACATGAAGTAATCTTTGGAGCATTTTCCCAACTCACAAAGTTACATCGATAGGCTTCATCGGTGAGAGTTACAGTGACATATTCAAGACCGAAGGAATGATTATCGGGGAGACTCAGAACGTCAATCAAACTGCATGACTCCATAGCGATATGTGATTCATTAACTATTGAGAGGACATTGTTGGTATGACTATAAGAAGTCTCATCGAGTGTTTAGTGAACGTTTGAAAAGGTTTGAATGAAATAATTTCCCAAGATTTGAATACAAATGGACGTGACCCTTCGTGATGCTGATATATAATACCCATTTTTTGACAACAAATGAAGAGAGTAGAGATCGAGTAAAAAATACAATAGATCAGAATGTTTATAATTTTGAGACTATAATGCATGTCAAAAACAATGGAGATTTCAATTGAAATTTTGATGTGATGAATCTTTTTCTGGTTTCAATTGTTTGTTGTGTTAATTAAAAGTATTGTTGAAGTTGTGTCCAAGGTTTATGTTTTCTAATTGTTTAAACTGATATATCAAGGATATTTTTTAGTTTATCAGTGCACACTTGTTGTATCTATATGATTGGATTAATTGGTTCTTTCAAGGAAAGATTAAGTCCTTTTAGTCAGTCATAGTAATTAGGAAATATCATTTGGATCATTAAGAACTCAGTAGTCACATCCTTCCATGTTTATACCAGTTATAAACTTACAATTGTATGCCAAACAATTTGAGTATCTGCCAGAGAGAAGTTATTTATTTCAGATTATCATTTGACTCCATACACCCAATAAGGCACTAGTCTCTTCTATTCCACTATTTAGTTTCATTCATTTTATCATATGAACACATTAGATTTTTGCCTTGATATTTCTTATACAATTTATACCAAAATAAAACTCATTTATCCACTCCCATTTGCCAGTGTGGGTAAATTTCTTTAGGAAATGAATAGAGGTCAATTCTATTTTATTCAAATAGGTATACCTTCATACGTCTAGCAACACCTAAAGAGAAGAAGGTTCAAATCATTTGGCCTTGTCTATTACCCTGAAATGTTGTGAGAGATTGGCAACTTCTCATGGTTCAAACCTACGTTTTTGAGAGCTAACAAATTGGTGACTCTACTGGGGAACTATTTGTAGGATATCTGGTTGAAGATCATCATATAGAGTCATTGAAGAAAGATTCATAGTTTGAGAATTTTCAGAAAGAGTGATTCCGCTAGGGATACAATCAATAATAATTTTATTTTTTCTCACTTTTAACAAAGTGAGTGGCAACTCTGGTAAAAAATTGATGAAGAATGGATAGAAAATTTGTGTATGGAACAAAATAATATTTTAGAAAGTAGCAGTTGATAAAAAAAATTAAAGAATTGAAAAAGCAATAGTTGCAATTGGACAAAGAAACACTACAATTGAAACAACAATTGTTACAATCAAGAGAATTCTACAATAAGAATGAATACACAAGTGAAAATAGGCATTGGAACCCACAAGTGCTTGATAATACAGTTGGAGATCTTCACAATGGAAGCAATGCATATCATGCACAATAGAACATTCATTCACCACAACCATCAGAGCAAGTAAATTCTTATCTAGTCCCTCCTGTACAAAGGCTAGTAATCTATCAAGACTATTTATATGATCAACACAATTCTAGCCCACATGAAGGTGTCAATCAAAACTTGCAATGAAATGTATATCCAAGTCAGCAGCTTGAGGAGGAAGAAGATGAGTACATACATACTCAAAGCCAAGATTCCATCGCAGAATCACAATGTGGAATTTACCCCTTTGATGTGTTTCTTAACATAAGGAGACATGAAGGAGAAGATAAAATCTCTCTATACAATAGGATGATAAATATATGTATGCAATTACCTCCTAATTATAAGCCTACAAGACCCTTTTTTGTTGAACAGTTCATAAAAGTTTGGAAACCTGAATCAGCTTATTGGCCATAATCATCAATACATCATGCCTATGATCGAGTGAATAAATTTATTGATGCCATGGATAGGATAAGGTATGAGAACACTATCAATGTTGAATCCAATAGTTGTATTTCTGATGAGTATAGAGAAATTTATCAAACAATGCAACCAATAGTAGATGAGACATGTGCAAGTTAGAATGATTCCTATGATAGCCTGCATGATGAAGACAAAGATACAAGATACCTCTCTTGCATAATAGATTGTGATAGGGAAAGTAGTACAAGTTATGAGGGATCCAATGAATATTCAGATTGTAAATATGAACTTGTGGATTTTGACTTACAATGGGGTGATTCTTGCAGTTCTTGTGGTGATCAAGAAGAAGAAGCAATGGAAAATGTGGGTCCATTTGATAGTGAACAAATAATTCCTCCAGTTGTAGTTGAAGACCATGAAGACACATTTGATTAGGAAGAGGGAGAAATAGTGGAAGATATGGAAGAAGAAATGTGTTCACTCAGCAGTGAGAAAATTTTAGATATGCTAACTCTTGAATACCAGAGATGTGCACATGAAGGTGATTCTGAAGTCCTATGTCCAGCGTACATTTTTTTTTACAGTGAAAGTTCTTTGTGCAATGATTCATATGCCTCCTAGTGCATTTCTCGAAATGATGGAGAAACCTTTGAAGTTGATCAAAAATCTATATCCATTCAAGAAGAGGTAAGTGTCAAATGGTGATATGGAAGATGTGAAAAATGTTTCTGATTTATTTATCTCAAACAATGTTGATATGACAAAGCATTTAGATTTGTGTGAGAAGTATTTGAATCTTGAGATGAGTGACACAGATGATCATAATTTTTTCCCTCCTTATGTACATGAAAGTTGTATTCCTTGGTTGCATTATGATTGCAAATTGCCTATGTAGATTAATCTCAATTATATGATGAATAAAGAATGTTTTCAGTTTTCAAATTAGCAGGGATATCATTTTATGATGGAAGACCCAGATCAGAATGGGGGAAAGGGTTGCAAGTATCTTTATTATAAAAAGAGTAGCAAGGAGGATGACATGAATACTTTCAAGATAAGTTCATCGAGTTCAAATCAGAATAAAATTTATGACAAAGGAAAGTATGGGCCTTTCTTTTGGGTGGCCTTGAGCCATCATTTACCGAAATGAAGTCTGATTTTGTTGCCAAAGGAATACAAAGGATTAAGGGTTGCCAGTGCATGGAAAACTCTTGCCAATCCTCTCAAAAAAAATTATTTCATGCATAGTAGTTTAGGAAATAAAAGGAATAGGAGTTTCTAGTACATGGACAATCCTGACATTCCTTCTTTTAAAATAAATCTTTCCATGTAAAATAGTATAGGGTCATGTTCATCTCCATTTCCATTCATTCCATCCTGCTCATTGGTCCATAACTTTGAAAGTCTGGTCTTCTCACCCAGAAAATAGATCCTCGCAATGATCTCACAATCATTCATCCCCAGATAGGGCCACTGTTAGAACTGTAAAATTTTGAAAATTTTATGGCTGTTTATAATCATTATTTTCCAAAGAAGTCCTTCCCATCAGCACATGAATCCTCTCTTCATAACATATTTTCCCATATTATGTCATGTGGTCCCATAGAATTCATCTAACTCTGAGTATTTCAATGTATAAATCATATCAGCATAACATGTTGTAGGTCTCACCGATCCCATAAAAAAATAAAAAATCATTTTATACTAACACATGTCTTTTTTCAGCATATCGACAAGAGGTCAAAAATGTCTCAGTGACCAGAGGATACACATCAGCATGATGTAGTTTGCAATCTCAGCAACACAGGGATCCTATCGACAAGACAATGGTCATAACAAGCTTATTTGTGTCTTACTGATCGATGCATAAAGAGATGTGTCGGTGAGACTTGAGTCATTGGAGTAGTGTCTTGCATAATTCATTTAGTCTCACCGATAAAGAAGAGGTAGATCCTGTCGATAGTATAATATCATCAGGGTGAGTTCAAGGAAGTCTTTCCAACTTACCATGTCACTATAACAGAAATTCATCAGTAGGTGGACTAAGCGATATTCATGGTCTTGCTAAGAATGAAATTCATCAACTAGACTGAAGCCATCGAAGTGAAGTCCAGTAGCATTCATTTGATCTTGTGGACAAAATAGAGGAGGATTTTGTTGTTGTCATCGATATGAAGTCATAAAGTTTCACCGATTCCCTATGTCACACCGATAGAGTTGTACGAGATTTAGACTTGGCGATGCATGTGGAAGAAATAATCATCGGTGAGACTTGCTTCATCAGTGAGAGCTAAGAGAGCCATACTGAGTGTTGCTTCATCAGCAGGAGAAACATTATGTCTCAATGATCAGAGGATAGACTGAAAGAAATCTCGGCAAAACATGAAGTAATCTGTGGAGCATTTTCTGGACTCACAAAGTCAGAGTGATAGGCTTCATCGGCGAGAGTTACAGTGACATATTCAGGACTGAAGGAATGATTCTCGGGGAGACTTAGAACGTCAATAAAAAAGCATTACTCCATAGTGATATGTGATATATTGACTATTAGGAGGGCTCAAAGTGTTGATATGATTGCAAGACGTCTTAGCGGGTGTTTAGCAAATGTTTGAAAAGGTCTGAATGAAATAATTTCTTGAGATTTGAATATGAATGGATGCAACCCTTCGTGATGCTGATATATAAAACCCATTTTTTGATAGTGAATGAGAGAGTAGAGATCGAGTAAAAAATACAGTATATCAAAATGTTTATAATTTTAAGACTATGATGCATGTAAAAAACAATGGATATTTCAATTGAATTTTTGATGTGATGACATTTTTCTGGTTTCAGCTATTTTTTGTGTTAATTAAAAGTATTGTTGAAGTTGTCTCCAAGGTTGATGTTTTCTAATTTTTTAAACTGATATATCAAGGA
Source organism: Sequoia sempervirens (assembly GCA_007258455.2). Taxonomy (NCBI): domain Eukaryota; kingdom Viridiplantae; phylum Streptophyta; class Pinopsida; order Cupressales; family Cupressaceae; genus Sequoia; species Sequoia sempervirens. The sequence goes on along the minus strand of VDFB02117795.1, from coordinate 40,831 downwards.
TATTTTTTAGTTTATTAGTGCACACTTGTTGTATCTATATGATTGGATTAATTGGTTCTTTCAAGGAAAGATTAAGTCCTTTTAGTGATTCATAGTAATTAGGAAATCTCATTTGGATCATTAAGAAGAACTTAGTAGTCACATCATTGCATGTTTATACCAGTTATAAACTTAAAATTGTATGCCAAACAATTTGAGTATCTGCCAGAAAGAAGTTATTCATTTCAAATTATCATTTGACCCTATACACCCAATAAGGCACTAGTCTCTACTATTCCACTGTTTAGTTTCATTCATTTTATCATATGAACACATTAGATTTTTTCCTTGATATTGCTTATACAATTTATACCAAAATAAAACTCATTTATCCACTCTCATTTGCGAGTGTGGGTAAATTCCTTTAGGAAATGAACAAAGGTCAAGTCTACTTTATTCTAATAGGTATACCCGCCTAGGTCTAGCAGCACCTAAAGAGAAGAAGGTTCAAATCGTTTGGCCTTGTCTGTTACCCTGAAACGTTGTGAGAGCTTGGCAACCTCTCGTGGTTAAAACCTATGTTTTTGAGAGCTAACACTCTCCTCCATGGAGAATGTTGTTGTGAGTCATTTTCTCCCCTTCCATCTCAGTATTGATATGGTTCAAAGATGGGTTGTTACTAAATGGCACTTTAAGGGAAGTGTGGACATCTACGCTATGTCGAGTGGTATCTTCCTTTTCAAGTTGACAACGTTAGAAGATTTGGTTTTTGTTCTCTCTTTTGGACCTTGGGTTTATGGTAAACACAATTTGGCTTTATGTCATTGGAAGATGGGGTTTGACCCTATTGTGGATCAAAATAAATTTGCTTCGGTTTGGGTATGCCTGCCTGGGTTACCCTTGGAATATTGGGACAAATCAATCTTGAAAAGAATTGATGATTTCGTGGGAAACTTCATTACTTCTGACTCTATCACCAGATCTAAGTCCAGGTTAGTGTTTTCCTACTTTTGTGTGAACATTAGTGTGAATAAGACACTTCCTAACTCTATTAAGCTTTTCTCTAAGTTTGGTACCTGGGTTCAACTTCTGTGTAATGAAAATGTTATGGTCTACTGTTAAAAGTGTTCCAAACATGGTCACATTATCTCTGATTGTAAGTCCTTACTTAATAAGGAGCCTAACTCGAGAGATTTTACTACTATTGTTGAATGTCCTCCAGAAAATGATGTTCTAATTATTGGTCATCTAGAAAAATCTACCTCGCCAGACTTGTCTGAACCCCCTAACTCTAGTTTTCCTCTTCTTGGTTTGGAGACCAGTGTTGATCCAGCTTTGAGCCTTGCTAATCTTTCCCTGACTAAGAATTTGGCATGTGATAAGGTGTTGGATATAGCTAATCTATCCTCTAACCCAGCTATTGGCGGTGATGAGCTTGTTGGTGATGCCCTGCTAGAGGTGGTTTCAATAGGGACTAGTGAGAATATGGTGTAACAGGGTGAAATTTGGGAGGATATGGGTATTGGAGATGTGACAGATTTCAACTATGAGGATTTGAATCTGGAGAATGTTCTTGAAGAGGATAACTAGGTAACCCCAAAGAAAAGAGGGAGGAAGAAAAAGGCAGATGTGGGTGGCGATTCCAAGCCTAGAATTCCTAGCTAGAGACTTACGAGGTTAAGAGAAACCACAAATGAGATAGCCATTGGTAAACATAGGACATTCGATGTGTCCTCCAAGAAAGGTAAAAAATGAAGGTCATGTCATTAAATGTGTGAGGGCTGAACAACTATCATAAGCAACTTGCTCTAAAATACTATATTTTAGAACATAAGATAGATGTGTTACTTTTACAAGAAACCAAGATGAAAAAAGTAAATTTTGATAATGTTACTAAGTATTTATGGCCAAGGGCCACTTACTCCTATAGTGATGCTGAAGGGGCATCTGGTGGTCTTGCTATTCTTTGGAACCCTTCTAGATTTAATGGATCCAAACTATTATGCTATCCAAGTAGTGTTGGTGTTTCTTTTACCTACCCAGATGGTTCTTGGTCGCTTATCAATATTTATGCTCCCAACCAGAGGAGTGTTAGGTATTCTTTGTGGCAGGCTCTTTCTGACTGGGTTAAAAAAAATAGTGTCTATCAGTGGCTAGTGGCTAGGGATTTCAACTCCCCCTTATTTCCCTTAGAGAAAAGCGGTGATCTAGTGGATTATTCTGACAGGTCATGGCTAATCTAGCAAACTTTTTGAGTTCGACTGGCCTAATTGACATATACTTAATGGGCCAAGATTTTACTTGGACCAACAGGGATCTAGGGGAGGACTTGATTCAAGTTAGATTAGATAGATTTCTTTGTTCTAGTAACTGGACTAGCCTTCTTAGTAACACTCTCTGGGCTCTACCCAACACAATTTCTGATCATAATCTGCTGCTACTGCCTTGAGCGACCAATCTACTATCATTCTATTCCCTTTCTAGTTTGAGATAGTGTGGAATTCCCACCCTGATTTCAAAATAAAAGTTGTTGAATAGTGGAATATTCATGTTTGTGGTTCCCCCATGTTCAAAATCTTTTTAAAACTCAAACATATCAAATGTATGGTGAAAGGTTGGAACAAAAGGTTTTTTTGGGATGTTTTCTAGAAAAAAAAATTGTTGGGGATAAATTCAAATTGATTCAAAAGAAAATGGAGGAGGGAGATGTCAATCTTCCTACTTGCAACTAGGAAAAAGTGAGCCGAAAGGAGTGGAAACAAATTCTAAGGAAATAGGAGATTTTCTTGAAGTAGAAATCCATGCTCCAATGGCTGAAAGAAGGTGACAGGAACACCTCTTTCTTTCATGTTTCTTCTATTAAATATAAGTAAAGGAATAAGATAACTAACTTGCATAATTCTTGGGGGAAGGTTGTCAATTTTCCCTCCCTAATCAGTTTGGTGGGTGCGGATTACTTTCAGATGACTTATGTAGCTCTTGTTGATGCTCCTAATCTAACTTTGGATAGTTTATTGCTTGACCCACTCGACTATTATATCCCAAAATATAACCTTAGGATCCTCAATGTTGTACACTTAGGAGGTCATGTAGTGTCCCTCGGTTGGTGTAATCTTTGTGTTGTTACCGATTCATTTGTGACGTCAAGTTTGAATGGTATGTGGTTAAATTAATTTGTTTGATTTGTGTTTTGATAAATAAATAAATTGTGGTGTAAATGGAATGTTGTAGTGGTTTGCATAACCTCCCGGATTTCTTTGTCAACCTGACATAGCGGCGAAGTCAACATTGTTGAATTTATTGTATACATGGAATTCTTTTTCTCTCTAGTCTCCTCTCTTTCCTAAATTGAATTCTTGAACTTAATTGTAATCTCTTTATCTTTTGCTCAGCTGCGGCCATATACTGTAGTTTGTATATCGAATTTATGGGAGATTTTCTATTGACGCATAAATCTTTGGCATCGATACCTACTATTGTCTCGATTGATTCCCACACTCTTAGCTATTTGTAGAAGACTCTACTATATACTGGTTGTTAACAGGAACTCCGCATGTCAAACGGTTGGCTATAATTCATAATATCTAATGTAGTTACCTCTATATTTATCTTTGACATTGATATTCTTCAGATATTGATTGGTGTTATCATCAATATTGTAACCGCTCTACTGGGACACCTCATGCAATGCGTGGATAGGTAGTTCTATCATGCACATTTAATGATCAACCGCTTATGTAATACGGGGAGTTACTTTTTGTGCATGGAATATTTAGTGGAAGGATATTTTTCAGGCAAGAAATGAGGATGGCGAAGATATTCTATCTAACACCTCTAACCTTTAGGTGAGAAAGGGGCGGCTGAACCGATGATTTTGGTCTCCACAGAGTTACAAACAGATTGTCACGGTTTCCTTTCCTTCGGACGGGGGGAAAAAGAAATTGCACTTAGCCTTTTTAAAAGAGAAGTGAACGAGGGTTCCAGTAGGATTCATTTTGTTTCCTTTATTTTTCTTGACTATCACTACCATTGTTTTGGTATGGCTGGGGAGAGGCACTCGTATCAATGAGGGCTGGGTGTTGGGTACGATATGCTCATTAGACAACGAGAATTCAAGGTGGGGACATGCACCTTCACTCTCTAGATGAAGCTATCACCAGCGAGGATTCACTGCGGAAATGACTTCAACTCTGACTAGCGTATAAGCCAGATAAGTATCGGTATAACGTGATTTTGGTAAAAGGCTATGTTGTTTGATATTATGAATGTTTTCATTTTACTTCATTCCAGCCATCGTGCATGTTGTCGTTTCTTCTGGGTGTCGATTCCTGAAATTGATATTGGATATGGCTTGCTTCTGTCATTTAAACTTAATCCTTTAAATTGTTTGATTTATGTTAAGCCTTTGGCACCTATGAGTTTTGTAACATCATTGCATGTTACGCATATTGCACGTCCCTTACTTATCCTGAAGATTGTTGGCAAGACATTGTTTCAGAATCCTGTGTTTACATCCACTGAACATAAATATGGCCTTCAGCTGTTAAGCTTTTGTGGTTCCCTCGGTGGACGTCTGGAACCTATATAAAATTTGAGAGAGGACTCTTAAGATTTTCCTATGTCAATTGAACTAGTCCCAGCCCAAAGTACGGCAACACAAAATCCATGGCCCCTGGCTTTCCTTGACTGATAGCCATGCATCAAAGACCAAGCGGCTTCATAATCACCTTTGTTATGATAAGTATGTGCAAGATTATAATGTGTATGATTTTTCATGAGAGGGTGGCGAGGAAAACATAAACTAGTTCAGACTGTGAAACTGCGGATGGCTCATTAAATCAGTTATAGTTTCTTTGATGGTTACCTGGTCGATCCTGCCAGTAGTCATTTGCTTGTCTCAAAGATTAAGCCATGCATGTCTAAGTATGAACTATCTTAGTTGATTGAACCACAAGGGAGTGATGCCCATTTTCTAATCCAAAGCTCCCATTTTGGCGTAGGCATTAAGGTTGCGGGCAAACGTAGTGGACAGTTTGGCCGAATGTTTTAGCTTTAATTTTCCAATTTTGACTCTTCTTCTGTATCTCTTATGAGTAGTAATCTGATGACCTTCTTTTCCGTCACTTTGATGGAATATAGACGTGCATGTATTAGGAAGGGCATGATGCATGTTTTGGGGTTGAATAGTAAACATACGGTCACTCTCATAACATTCCATTTAGACTCCTAGGGTATAAGTTTCGTTGTGCTTTTCTTTATCACTGACCTTATTGAGTCTCCACATTACTTAAAATTTCTCTGATAGATTTGAGTTTCCTTTATTTCGGCGGTGGTTAAGTTAACACCTATGTTAGGCACCCTAGATTCACCTTTATAACAGGCTGATGCTCTACTTTATCTAACTAGCGGGGCAGGGTGAGCCTCAAGTAGATATTCATTATAGTAAGGTAAATTAAATAGTACTTTTTACGGTCTGCACTTTACTGCAAAATAACATGCAAGAAGAGAACCCTTCATTTAGTCCCAAGAAATTGGAAAGATAGCCATGGGATGTACAGGGTAAATCCTTCGCTTAGAAATTTCATTGGAACCATTTATTGTTGTCAACTTTCATCAATAAGAATGAAAGTGTACCATGCAAGATTTGTAGTAGAATTAAGGGTTGCCTTATAAATTAGAATGATATATATACATTTACCTATATTTGTATGTCATAAACTTAAAAGAAATAGGTGGGATCTGCTCTAGGGAAAAATCAAATAGAAATGTAATGTGTAATTGAGTATTTTAAATTGAATAGTGTTCCCTAATTTTGTTATTAAATTAGCTTGAGAGTATAGATTATGGTCATTAGATAGTGGAATGGTAGTTTTGCTATGTGAAGCCATATAGAATAATGATTTTACCTATATATAAATAATAGTACATAAAAATGAATTACGGTATAGTGTTGCATGTGGGAGGTTAAATAAATATTTATATAGAATTGATCTTTAATGTAGAGTTAGGTGACTATTATTGTAAGGAAGTATATTTAAAATAGTAGGTAGACGTTTTAAGTTAACCCTTTCTTTTGCTTCTTTTAGTGGCTCTATGTAGACAGATATATGTGAGAAAAAAAATGAGAAAAAAAATAAAAAAATAAAATAAATTAGCTCTATTTATTCTTAGTCAAATGAGTATTTTTGAAAGAATAAATAAATGAAAATTTTCTTATAAAGATACCTATAGTTGTATGATACCAATATTTTAGCGATTGCTTCAATATTTAGAAGTTTATGATGTAAATAGGATTATGTTGAAATTGGGAAATAACTAATCTTTGGATAGCTAATTGAGGAAACAAACTAATGATCTAACGAAATAGTTAATTTGAGAGAATGTTATGAATGTGAAGTATTTTTCTTTATGATTATAATGCCTGACTGGATGTGTTAGTTATGGGGTTGATTTTCTTATTGATTATGGTGGTTGAGTAGGTAATGAATTCACTTTGGGTTAATGCTTAATGGAGTGAATCCTTTGTGCCAAATGGTTACTGAGAATATTTTGATTTCGTCATTGGTTTTGTACCAAGATGATTGTATCAATTTCGATTACCTCCTTGTGATGTTATCACTCATTTCTACTTTTGTCAACTCGTAAAGAGTGGAATTGAAAATAGTTCTTTGATATCTTGCTGTTGTTGTCATTCCTTGGATGGGAGAACCCTTGTGATAGCATTTTGTGAGTCTTCTAGAGATTAGAGGGGATATGGTTTTTAACTTTGCAAGGGTTGGTATGGGGGCCGGTGACCTGGGAGGATTCACCTTGGGTAACCCATACTAAGCTTGAAGTATTTATTTGAATTTTATGTTGTTTAACCTAAAAGAGAGTGATTTTATGAATCTGTTTCTTGGATGAAGATTGATATTGCACTTGGATTGTTTTTATGTGGCTTTGAGTTTGATGTTGATTTTGAGATCAAGTTTTGTTGCCACCTTGTTGGGAAACCCTTGTATTAGTGATTTATCAGTTTTTGAGTGAAAGAGAAAGAATGGTGTTGCTTTATTATTGGCCTTCACTTTTGGTTCTTTGTGAACTATTGCTCGTATGATCCATTTGATGTTATGGGTTTAGCCTTGCACTTGAAAATAGTTTCGTTATGAGGATTTTGTGTAGGATCGTGTATCCTTGCTTAATGCAATTTATCTTGTGGTTTTATATGTTGTGCATGGGGGCTTACCCTGTTAGTATCTTTTGAGTTTTGTTGTTCATAAGGGGAGTGGCTTTCAATGAGGGCCGAGACCCGGAAGTGGTCTCAGGGTAACTCATTGGAAGTTTATTAATCAAGTGAAAACATTAATATTTAATTAGGGGTTTTGGATAGAATCACACATTAACAAGATAGTAGTGAATGCCTCACTCATGGGTCAAGTGCTTGTATGGGCTTGAAATGAGTTGAGAAGGCCTGGAATGGAAAAATCATTGTCTTGTCCTTATGAAAGATAATCGATGCCACATTGGATTGCATGTGAGGCCGGGTTTCGTAAGAGGTCACCAGGGTAACCCAAGTTGGGGGCCGGGGCCTAGGAAGATTCGCCAGGGTAACCCATGCAACATTGCGATGACACTCTTCCTTAAACAACCAAGTATGCTTTGTTTTCCTCTATGTTATTCTTGGGCCTTTGGAAGCACATGTTGGCTTTCGTATGTTGATGCTTTATTGGTTATTCCTTATGTTGGGCACATCTTGTGTTGCTTATATCTTGTGCTGGGGATTGTCTTATGTTATTGTGGTTCTTGTTGTGAAGTCTTGTATCCTTGTTCTGTATGATGGTTATCGTTGGGGTCTTTCTTGTCATCTCTTAGCACGGGGGGTGGGCCTTCGGGTCCATGTGGTTGGGTGGAACGTGCTATGCACCCCATTGGGTCCCCAGTCGTCGATCGAGAAGTGCAAAATTGTACCTTGCAGTGACTCCTGAGTTGAACCAGAGTTGGATCCAGTATTGCAGCTTTGTACTCGTTCATTTCAAATGTATCATTCCATTTTATTGTATCTTTCCCAATCATGTTGGGAAGCAGCATTGTAATATTGTAATCCTTGATTAATGAGTTGTCCATGTTCATGTTATCTTATGGTTACTGGTGTATACTTAACTTTCATGTGATGTAATGATGTTGTTGTGAAAAGTAATGCAGTCATGTTAACTTGAGGGATTTGTTATATGTAGATCATGCTTAGTTCATATCATGTGTTATATGACTATTAAGATGTATGTTAATTACTTTTACAAAAAGATTTGGTGCCATAAATGCTAGATGTAATGTATCCTTTAGGGTTGCCCAGCGGGGGCATTCTGAGGTCAAGTTGGCTACTTTCAGTATGGGGGGCTTACAAAGCTCGCATTTTTGATGGTTTTCCCTCTTACCTGTTTTTTAGACTTTTGGGGAGATTGTTGGTGGCGACCTTGTCCCTGAAATTTGCTCATGATTTTTCAAATGGTAAGATTTTTAAGCAAAGCGAATCACACCCTTCTAGCTTTAATTCCCAAGGTTGTTGATCCCCAATAAATGGTTGATTTCCACCCCATATATCTATGCGATGCTTTTATAAAATCCTCTCTAAAATTACGGTGAGCAGCATCAAACCTCTCCTTGACAAAATTATTAGCCCCACTCAAAAAGGATTGGTGCCTAGTCATCATGTCCTTGATGCTACCATAACCACACATGAATTACTCCATTTCATGGATAGATGCAACTACACTGGCATGGCCCTTAAATTAGACATTTCAAAATCTATGATAAGGTGATTTGGGATTTTTTACAAAAAAGTCCTAGCTAAATTTGGTTTTGACCATTTTGTGATGAATATAATAATGGAATATGTAACAATGGTTAAGTACTCTGGTCTGGTAAATGGGTCTCCCTTTGGATTTTTCTCTCTTGGGAGATGTATCAAATAGGGAGACCCCCTTTCACCCTATTTTTTTTATAATGTTTGCAGATGTCTTGAGCAATAATTTCTCTAATCTATTGTTTTAAGGGTCCATTAAGGGAATTAAGGCTACCTTTTCCTTAGAGTGGATTGTGATTCAACAATTTGTGGATGATACTTTTCTTTTTGGGAAATCCTTTTTGATGGAAGTCAAGAAATGGAAAATTTGTCTTAACAACTATGCTTCTTGTTCTGGGCAATGCATTAACTATAATAAAAGCATGATTTACTTTTTTAACAACACTCCTAATCTACAAGCTCGGGTGACTATTGTTCTAGCCTATTTGAGTGGTTCTCTTCCTTCAGTTTATCTTGGCTTACTACTTATTGTCAAGGAAGACACTTTAGACTTTTCAAATTCTATACTAGAAAGTATCCAAAGAAACCTAGTTGGGTGGAAAGGATCCTTGCTTAGCCGTATTGGTAAATTATAGCTCATGTCTGCTATTCTTCAAGGTATCCCTATCTATTTCCTCTCCATTATCAAGATTCCTAGATATATTGCTAAGAAATTTGAGAAAAATCATAGGACTTTCCTCTGGTAGGGGAACAAGGAAAAGAAAAATTGCTCTAGTTAAATGGGAAAAGGTTTGTCAACTCAAAAGTTGTGGTGGGCTTGGGATTAGGACTTTTTCTAATACCAATAAATCTTTAATGGGAAAAGTAGGTTGTGACCATCTAAGGGATAGGAAGGATTGGTGTAAGATCATGAATGTGAAGTACCTTCAAAATAGACCTTTGATTGACTGCTTCTCAGAGGTTCACCCTTAGGGGTCCTTGGTGTGGGGGTGTATTTGCAGTCTGCAGGGTCTTCTGAGGAATGGGATAAAATGGAAGAATGGTAATGGTAATAAAATTAGATTCTTGGATGACTAGGCTTAGTTACTTGATACTCCCTTGGAAAGCTCTGAATTTAGGAATACTATGAGATTGGTTCAACGATTCTTTGGTATTTATATTAGTGATTACATCCTTGACCCTCACAGTGCCAGAAAATGGAATGACTTGGCCCTTTGATGCTCCTTATCGCCTGATCTAAGGCTCCTTTCCAAGACTTTGCAGGAGTTGCTCTCCCTCACTAGACTTCCAACAACCAACAGGAGGGATGAATTCTTCTAGACTCATGATAAGTAGGGAGATATTTCAATTAAATTAGCATACAATCTACTGACGAATCAGGGTGTTGTCTTTGATCTATGGAAGAAGGTATGGAATCAAGACATGATCATGAAAGTCAACTTCCTTTGGTGTACTAATTGCCATAACATGATTCTAACTCAGGACAATCTAAGGAAAAGTGGATTCCAGATCCCCAACAAATGTTTTTTATGCAAGTGCAATGAAGAATCTATGGATCACTTATTGTTACACTGCCCATTTGTTGTTGAGGTGTGGGAGTTGGCTATAGGAAGATAGGGGATTTAATGGATTAGGTGTTGGGATATCAAATCCTTTATTTTAATTTCATCTAAACCCTTTGTCCACCCTTTACCTGGAAAAATTTGGAACCAGGTCCCCCCTATTATATGCTGGTGTATATGGAAAGAGAGAAATAATAATATTTTCAATAACATTGAGATGAGTTTGAAAGAGGTGTTTGGTATTAGTTCTCGACTTATTTTGAAAAACATCTCTCTTTAAAGGGAAAACCCAGGATAAAGAACTTCTAAATAGGGAGGAAATAAGTATGGCCAAAGGTTGGCACCAGAACCTAGATGGTAACTCCTATGACAACTCTAGATCCTTGGCTTGGAGTGTCACTATTTGGAAGCCTCTGGACAATGGCTAGTATAAAATAAATTTTGATGGGGCTGCTAAAGGCAACCTGAGAAGATCTAGTATAGGAGGTGTGATCAGAGATTGCAGAGGGAATTTTGTGGTTGGTTACTCTAGGCGGATTGATGTCCATTCTTCTATGATTGAGGAAGCTAGAACATTGTTGAAGGGCTTATAGTTGGTTGTTTCCATGGGGATTGAGAACCTTCATATTGAAGGTGACTCTAAGTCTATTATTGATGCTATTAACTTTAACAGGTTATTGGGGTGGAGTACTAAAGACATTCTTTCAGACATAAGGCTCTTCATGTTAAAGTTGAAATTAAAGGTTGCCACCCATATTTATCAAGAGGGAAACCAAGTTGTTGACACCTTAGCCAATTTTGGCACACATTGGAAATTTTCCAAATGCTAACGTTCTTGAGGGAACCTACCACTTAGAATTTAGGGTATAATATTGAAGGAACAAAGCCTTTACTTGACCCATGATGATAAATAATCAAGCACTTTATTGGATTTTTTGGGGGGCCCACATGATTGTATTTTAGGCTATGTGGACAAGTTTTAAAGATGGGTTGGATAACAAGTGGCATAACTTCAATTATGAGATGGAGCTTGTTTTGAAAAGGGGTTTCATAAGATGTTGCGGCGGGTACTTGATGATTAAGACTAAGTTGGACCATACCTTAAGTAATCTCTTTTTTAGGATTATGTTAAGCCATTGTATTTTCAAATTTTTTGATTTTTATTTTGATGTGACTAATAATTATGAGATCAAGCTCTTAATTGGTTCTATCTTGTCTACTATTTTGTCCCTACTTTTGAAAGCTAACCTTTTTGGTGTCTCTAAATTTGGACCCATGACCATCTTTCCTAGGTTTCTGTACATTTAGTACATGGAAGGAAAATATTCCATTCCCATCATGTCCTACTTAATTAGTTGAATGTGTTTGAAGATCCTCATTTATGATTCCGCTAAGATTGCTTTAAGGAAATTACTTCCTCAAGTGTGTGACCTATCCATTGCTTTGATTACCACAGGTTGTCATTTTTGGATTAAAATCCTAAATGTGTGGGTGATTCTTCACCTTTGCATTATCTCTAACCTTTTATTTTCTCAGAGTTTTTGGTTATTATGTGTGCAGAGTGATGTTATGGGTGGTGATAGGGTGAGAACTAAGCCAGAAAACTATAGAGAATTTTGAAAAGTTTTGCTGGTGTGGCACATATGTGTTGAGGGTGGTCTTGCTCCACTAATGGAGAGTCTAGTGGGCCATGACCCTAATCTTTCTATGCAGTTTTTCAACTCTTGGAAAGATTGTCATGTGAATTTGGGTGGTATTTCCTTTAATGTGAATGAAGAAGTGATAGTGCAGGCAATAGGGCTCCTATGTACTGGTATGAAGCACCCGAAGAACACTAAAACTTAGGATAATGAAATTATAAACATATTTTTTGTGGGGAGTGAGGAGACAATGCACAACTAGTTTGGTTTTTAGTGGGAGGCTCTCCCTCAGTTATGGAACCAAGTGTTCCTTTCTCTGATGAAGTACATGACTCTGGAAGATAGATTCAAAACCTATTATTTCTACCATTTCCCTCTTTTGAACCACCTCTAACATAAAATTTTGTTATGCCTTCATTTTTTCCTTTTAATGGACCTAGAAAGTTATGTTGAAAAATGTATTGAGGATGTTGGTTTGAATCCTAATGACCCTCCTCCCCTACCACTCCATGAGGGCCTCATTTTGATGCTCTACCATTTCCATCTTGCTTTATGCCCACCCAAAACCATATTTGTTGTCTGTATTGAAGAGATTGAGCCTCCCATTGTGACTAATTTATCTATGGTTGATTCCAAAGGCCCCATCAAGAAAAAATACCCGGTCCCTATTGACACACATAAACCCAAACCAGTTGCTAAAAGGATTAAGGGGAATGTGGGTGTGTCCTAGACTAGTGTAGAAATTAGCCTTTGTGAGCTCAAATCAACCCCTGCTAAGAGTGCTAGCAAGCTAGCCCTGAAAAAGAAAGGAAAAGAGGAAGGGAAGATTTTGAAGGAGCCTCCAAGAAAAGGTAAAAATGTTGTGGGAAAGGATTCTAAGGTGGATACGGTGGTTGCAAAGATGGTGGTGACTAGTGGCGATACCATAATTTGATGATATGGTAGGTTGGCCAAGAATAGCAAAAAAGTGCAGGTGAGAGACTTGGATACAAAAGAGGAGCGGTCTAGCATCAAAGATAGTAGGGACAAAGAGGAGTCTGAGAGTGAGTAGGAGGAGTATTCTAGAGGGCCCAACACCATTCCTGAAATTGGAAAAGTGTTGAAGGAGGACTTAGCCTATTTATCTTTGGGCCTATTGGATGTTGAGCTTACTGATACTGGAAAGAATAAGGTTGTGAGGGACGAGCTCTGTGTGTTGCCAGAAATATTGGATAAGTTGGACAAAAGATTATGTGGTTTTACCTACTTCACAATTAAGCTAGTCCACTATGTTTCTAGCACCCTATCAGGGGTTATGAAGGATGAAATGGACAATAAGAATGCTAAAGATCATCAAGAATGGATCAGAGATGATGTTGTTAATCTCCTATCAAAGAACTAGGGAGATGTCAGTTAGTCTATTGTGTTTGTTTTTTGGCCTTTTTTTTTTTTTGGTCTTGAACTCTATTGGCCCTTGTGGCTCTTTGTGAAGGGTACAACACCTTGTAAATGTTGCTTACCTAATAAAAAATAGTCATAATAGACCTAGTGATATATTTCAGAGTCATAAGAATAAATTCATAAGAGAATATATTCAAGAGCATGAAAAGACACTGAGATGGAAGGGCAGTTAGTAGAGTTGAAGAATCAAACCTGTAGTGAGAAGGTAGGGAGAAGAAAGTAATTTATGGTAAAGAGCATCATGGCAGTTTCTCAGGTGACTATATTTGGGCAAGGAGAGAACTTAGTGAAAACATTACCATCAAAACAATAAGGATACTAAAAACCCTACCAAACCCTAGGGCCTTTTTCATCACCTTGTAGAGATCTCAAACATGTATGAAAACATTTCATAGAGACTAAAATCATCTCTATTTTTCTGATCACAAAAAGAAACAAAAAGTAACAAAATTTTAGATTTACAAGTGTTGAAAGGTACATGAAAAGTATATTATCCTAAATTTATTTATTTTTAAAAAATAACCCTTAACTATCAAATACAATCTAACAAAATATAAATATACAATGAAATATTATGATTAACAAAATGATAATTTTAATGGTTATCTTAAGGTAGAAAAAAAAAAGTGCAAGTGAAGAGTTAAACCCTTAGATTATTCTAAACAAATAACATTTTCATTTACATCATTTTCAAATATATTTTTTAGATTTGTCCAGCTATACAAAAAAAAAATCAAATTTGCAATGATCTCAAACATCTAAAGATTTAAAAATCTGATATTTTTAAATCTATTCTTGGGTGTATCCTACAAACCTCATCATAAAAGGATAGGTCATCACCTCATTTAGACCTAGATGTGGAACTTCCTTTGTTGTTTTTCTAGAATCCAAAATAGGCCTAACAAATGCTAGAAGAAATAACCCTATAAACATGCAAAAGGAAAAGATAAATTAGTAGTAATTTACTAATTTTCATTCAACTTCTCTATAATCATTTTCAGTACGTAATTCTATTGTGCTTTCAACATTTATAATATGAAGTTTAGCTATTCAAATAGCTTAAATAATTTTAAGTTATAAAAATGATAAATAGGCTTTAGCAATTCAAAAAAATCCACTTCTAAACTTTTAAATATCTTTACTATATCTATTTACCATTGTTAGAGAGTTACAAACTATGAATTGTCCTCTGTCCTATAGGAATAAGAAAGGAAGAACACTGTCAAACAATGATTGAATCATAACAAAAAGTCCAAAAGAAATGAAAGTTACTGTCAAATGGTGACAAATATTTGTCCTCTAAGTCATTTGCACATGGTGATTGAGAACACAATGAGTAAGAAGTAAAAGAGAACTGGATCATAGCACTGCAAAATGGTCATGAGTTATGCAATGAAATTCAATATTTTTTTATCACAAAAGAGATCAACATAATAACCAACATACTAATGTGCATAAAGAATGTTCATGGAGTGCAAACTTCCTTACAAAGAAATTACCATAGCATATTTTCAGGTGAATTGCACTTGCTATTTTATGTTGATATGGATATGTTCTAATCTATAGTTAATTGTTGTAGCATATTAGATAGGCTAAATAGTTGTTCATACGTGCCATGTTTTTGAATTCTAAATTGTTATACTTTATTCTAGGACCAAATCACAGGGGGAGTCTATACATAAGACACTATTATTTCAAATTTAAATTGTTGGATCTTTCACAATTGTTTGCTTTATTTATTTGATCTAAGACAACCTGTTGTATACATGATTCTCTCAAAATAATAGTAAAATTCTTTATTCTAGGATGACTGTTCAGAATCTTCCCATCATAACAATGAACAAAAGCATTAGTCATTAACCTGAACTTTGCAAGAGTTTCATCAAAATCTACTTTTCCACTCTTTTCCATTCTGAATTTTATTCCCAATTTCATCCATGAAGAACTTTCTCATCTTGTAGATCTTGCTATTAGCCATAACTTTACCAGGTTTCGAGGATAGCTTCAATTTTTTACCTAAGTAGCAATTGGAAAAAATTGGCCTTACCAAATTGGGAATAAAATTTAGAATGAAAAAGAGAGTGGAAAAGTAGAATTTGATTCCAGAACTCTTGCAAAGTTTAGGTTGATGACGGATGCTTTTGTTCATTGTTATGAAGGGAAAGATTCTGAACTATCATCCCAGAATGAATGATTTTATTATGATTTTGATAGCATCTTATATACAATAGGTTGTCTTAGATGAAATAAATGAAGCAAACAATTGTGAAAGAGCCAACAATTTTGAATTTTAAACAATGGTGTCTTATGTATAGACCCCCCCCCCCCATGATTTTCTCCTAGAATAAGGTATAGAAATTTAGAATTTGAAATAATGGTATATGAACAACTATTTAGCCTATTTGTTATGCTACAACAATTAACTATAGGCTAGAACATATCCATATCAACATAAAATACTAAGTGCAATTCACCTCAAACTTCGTTGTACCTAAGTATGACAATACGTGAGCTTCTGGTGTTTCAAGACAGAACCTATAGCAGAAAAGTGTAGTCTCCATCTAAAGGAACCATCTTCGAAGCTCTTCCTTGAAATGAGGGTTTAAAACATTAGAAGAAAAGTAATACCATAATTCTAAAGTAACAATTTGTATCAAGCCAAATGTCAGAAAAGTATAATTAAAAAGACAATTCCTTACAATTGGACCTCAAATTGGACCAAGTAGATTTATAATTTTATCTTTAGAATGTGGGAACTGTCTCTGTCAAAGCTTCATGACCTCAAATTGGATCTGAAATTGGACCAATAAAATTTATGATTTTATCTTTAGAATGTAGGAACTTCCTCTATCAGACCTTCATGACCTCAAATTGGATCTAAAATTGGTCCAACAGATTTATGATTTTATATTTAGAATGTAAAAAAGTTTCTCTAGATCAGATATTAAAGATCTCAGGTTGGATGTCCAATTGGAGATTTTATCTTTAGAATAAAGGAACTTCCTCTGTCGAATATTGGGAAATTCCTACACTCACGTTGTACTTCCCAACAAAAGCACCTGGGAGTGTTTCACACCAGCTCTAATCCCACAATATTGGTTTACAATTTTTGGCCAAAATGGACACTGAATTGATTTTTTCTAACTAAATCTTCACTTTTGGGCACCTATAGTAGCTAAATAGTGAGGAATATGAAGATGATGCAAACTAGTGATTTGTGGAATTTTTTCTATAGATTATATATATATATATATATATATAAATTTTTGGAATCAGATTGCACTTCTATTTCCATCTCCTTTGAAAATTAGTTTTTTTTAGTAAGCACCATTTTTAAGGAGTGACACTATATAACACAATTATTTTTCCATGAAGCATAAAATTATACTATTTTTGAATTTAGATTTGTAACTATTATATTTAGCGCTTCCAATTGGTTTCATAGTGTTTAATAAAATATTTTTCCTTAATCAAGTTTTGAAGTCAAAACAATTACAATTCAGACATAGGTCGATGATATAACAAGTAACTTTTTTTGTATGTATCAAAATTCTTTTTTTTTTTTGTTGGATCAAGGACTTCAATAACTGGTGCACTCATATTTTTCATTTTTTTTTGAAATTATTTTATTTTTCCATGTGCAAAATAGAGAGCTTGATTTTCGATGAAAATCCTACATTCAAAAGAAATAAAAATAAATATAATAATAAAATTAAATTTATTTAAAATTATACTTTTGGGGAATTTTATAATAAGGACTAAATACTTACAAAAAATAAATTTTAAGTGAATTCATTTGATCCCCCAAAAGGTAAATCAAAAGTGGTTTTTTATTAGCATTTTGATAGGTGTAAAGGAGACTATGTTATAGGTATGGTTTAAAACTAGCGGGGTTCTATCTAAGGGGGTTTGATCTAAGGTATTTTGATCAAACCCTCTTCAATTGGAATGCTTTAAATGGAACTTTTTAAGGCTTAAGTCATTATATTTTCTAAAAATATGTGATTTCAACAAAACTTAGAACCATCCATACCCAAATGTTGCATCACAATCTATTCCTCCTGCACATAAAAATGCCACATATTAACCCTTTCTAAATAAAACTCAAAATCATCATAAAACCATAATTAATAAATCATTTCAGCTTTAGAAAGAATCCAATGTCATTTACTATCAAAATAAAAGTTGTATAAATCACAAAAAATCCATGAAGCCATCCATCCAAAGTAATAATAAGCAATGCAAGTATTTAAGAAATATAAGTCCAAAGGGTTATGTTGTAACAGTAATTGAATCACCATAAGAGCACAACTAAGGAACAAATTCTTATGACTATAATTATGTGATCCATAACTCTACTGGTCATGTGACATAGTTGTACTATAAAAAATATAGTATGCATTCAAGTATGACCCAAGTTTAATGTGGCTATGTTGTGATAGAAATGGAGGCACTCATGAGCACAATTCATGTACAAATAACTATCATCACAATTAGGTGTCAATCACCATTGGGTGCATTCATGTTGACTAAAGTTTAACAAGTTATGATATAATGATAGCATGATCCAAGAGTGATTACCTCTTGTTATGATAAAGAGCCTACTTTGGTTGATATGTAGAGTGGCTGTGTTATATCAATTGTGTAGTCCATTCAAGCACAACCAATGTTTAATGGGCTATTCTAGAGAGTGATCAATATTTTCTAAACCTTATGAATGTTACTTAGAAGTATACAACTTAAAATACACACCAAGTTTGTTACATATTTGAATGCAATATTTGGTTACCACGAACTATAATTTTGTGATCTACTAATAACCATTATGGAGAGTATTAAAGGAAGACCAATGCTATATATGATCTACATTTCCTTGATCAGGTTTACATACCTTAATAATCAAACACAAGCTTCCCACACACTCTAGGATAAAATCCAAGATCATACCACAACCCTTTCAAGACAACAAATTTTCTCACCCAAGATTTAAGGTTGTTTTTTAATACCAACAAAAGAATTGGTAAGAGCATAACTAAGGTAAAAAACCTAGGCCTCCGTAGAAACATAAACCATAACTCTAGCAAATTAGTGAGGTTGCAATACCAAATAGATTGAGACATTGTAGCTCCAATAAAAAAATCTTGTAATCTAAATATTGCAGCCAATAAAAAGAACACTATGTAGCTCAGTGACATTTGTAAATGCAATCTATGGTAAGAAGAATGGCAGTCACTTGAGGTGTGACAGTTAAAAGGAGGTTGAGCAGTGACAAGATTGTGTTGTAGAAAAAAGGACCCTTTTCTTGAAATGAGATTAATTCATGATAAATTGGACTTAATGAGGTCTTCATCTAGTGTTGTGAGACATTTTATGCATTCACACTAGGTCTTGGACCCTTGCAAATTGAATAACATACTTTTAACGACATCTTGTAAAGGTGTTGTAAAGTCTTGTAAAGAACTTCCATGCTTTTCTAGACTTAATGAACCTATTTCTCCCTAATTCAACATTATAAAATGTGTTTAATAACATTATTACATCAATCTAGAAGGCTCATGAATTAAACTTAATGATAAACTATTGTTGTAATGTGTCTTCACATTCACATTAGTTCTTATTCCTTCCTAGGCTATGTGGACCTCATTTTAGTGTTGTAAAGTGTATTTAATCACACTTTCACATTAATTTCTATGTCCCAAGCCCTATTTTACACTTACATCATCACTATTATGCCCCTCTTAACCCTTATTGTGCATCCCAAGGCATAATTTGATCAAATAACCAACACAGTCATCATATAAACCTGATTTTCTTAATTCTTAGCATTTCAACTAGCAAAAATGGCCCTTGTGGGACCCATTCACAATTAGTGGTGAATTATTCCCATATAGGTGGGACCCATTCACCATTAGTGGAAAATGAGTCCCATTTGAGCCAGTTTTTAGGTATGAGTGGGAAAAATTAGGGTTTTTATTCAATTTTTCTTCATGTCGGCCTTGGGGGTCCAATTTACAGGAAAATAAGGTGAATTTCCTATAAATACTACCTTCTAAAAACTAATTCATCATAAATTAACTTTATTCATCATTTTTCTTCCATCTCAAGTCAAGTGCAAGCTAGCGTTTTGTCATTCTAAGTCACCAAGGTAGCACTTTTCAGACATTTAAGGGAAAAATCTTGATGTTTTGCTATAGACATTCAAGTTCAATCATCATGGAAAGGTAAAAAATCCATTGTTTCATGCTTTAATACATATTTTCATCATTTTTATTTAATTATCTAAAAAGTGGTTTGACCAAGGAAAACCCCTATGCCCTAACATTCACCATTTCTTTCTCTTTCATTATGTGTTTGTAGATTTAGGTGATTGTATGGCTTGGACATTATTGAAGATTAGTTTGAAAACTTGTTGAAGCCATCTCCACTTTTTTAAGGAAAAAAATAACATAAAAATTCATTTACAACATTGGAAATCAGGGTTTCAAACTGGGACACTTGTAGGTAAGAATCGAGCAGACTAAAAGCTACAGATTCCATTTTTGAGTTTTCAGAAAAGCCAAAATGGAATAATTCACCCAAAGTGGAGAATGAGTACCACTGTACCTATTTCCTAAATATTTTTGGAGATTCAAAAACCCATTTGGCTAAAACGGGCTCTAGTGTAGTTTTCTAGAACTGTGACTGATTTTCCCAGAATGGTGAATGAGTCCCACCAGGCCTAAATTTTAGCATCAACAACATTCCAAAAGTCATTTCCAGTCCTCATCCATATATAAGGTGCACACTTCTAGTTTCATTCATTTATGTTAAGTTTTGCATTCATTTCTAGTCCATTGTTGCATTACACAATGTGTTTTCAAACATCACTTGTTTCTTGGGTTTTGCATTCATATTCGATCAATTTCAAAGCTTAATTGAAATTAGATAATTCCATATAGCTTAAATAACATCACACATAACATAATTTGAATGAACTAGTTAGCATTTTTGGCCTACCTCTCTCCTTTTAGGTGAAAAACCCTAGAAGAGTTAGGGAGTCTTGTGGTGCCAAAAATCTATGGTTCAAAGATAATAAAGCTCAAACCTTGCATAGTAAAGTGGAGATTTTAACATTGAGTTTCCTTAACCCCTTGCTAACCTTAAGCATTTTTCAAATGTTATTGGCAGTATTAGACAAGGAAAATGCAATCATGGAATGACTGTGCAAATGAAGTAACAGTGGTAATCACAGGTTCAATGTTTCTTCTTAGTCATTGTATAATGGAGGTAGTGGATTGTATGTTTAAGCAGTGTTTCAAGACTCATCAAAGATGGGAGAAGAGTGAATAATACCTTATGGACTATGAAGTAGTGACAATAATGTTGGAGGATCCTAAGACCCATAATAACATGAAACAATGAGTCCCATGTAGTAAGTGAACTTTAGATTTTTGGCTCCAATGCACTTCTCTTGCTCTTCTAGGGTTTTTCACCTAAAAGGAGAGAGATAGGGCCCAAAATGCTAAGGGATTCATTAAAATTATGTTATGTATGATGTTATTTAGACTAAATGGAATGATCTAAGTGCAATGAAGCTATGAAATTGATCAAATATGAATGCAAAACCTAAGAAACAAGTGATGTTTGAAAACACATTGTGTAATACAAAATCACCTATAAACGAATGAAAAATTGCAACAAAAATGAATCAGACTAAAAGTGTGCACCTAGAATATTGACAAAGACTAGAAATTACATTTGAAATGTTGTTGATGTTTTTTTCTAGGCCTAGAGGGACTCATTGGCCATTCTAGGCGAATCAGTTCTAGTTCTACTAAACTAAGCCATAATCTATTTCTATCAAGAGTGTTAGAAAATGTAGAAAACACAAAACTAACCTAGAAGTAGGACTCATTCACCACCCATGGTGAATGATTCCACTTTTTAATTTCTAGATTTTCAAAATTTGATTTCGAAGCTTTTAATCTGCACTTTGATGCCCTACAGGTGTTTGCTTCTAAAACTCTGATTTACGGGTCTAAAAATGATTTTTTGTTGATATTTTGACTTGTTGAAGGATGAGAAGACTTGAACAACTTCATAACTTGATCTTCAATTATTTCCAAGCTTCCAAGAGTGCTAAATCTGAAAACACACAGGACAAGAAGAAGAAATGTTGGATGTTAGGGCATGGGGGTTTGCCTTGGTCAAACCCGTTTTAGGTAATTAACCAAAAATCATGAAAGAATAGAATGAAACATGCAATAATGGAATATATTACATTTCCATGATGATTGATCTTGAAATTTTACAACAAAACATGAAGGATCTACCCTTGAAAGTCTAAAAATTGATGCCTTGATGCCTTGAAATGATAAAACCCTAAGTTACTTGACTTGAGATGAAAGATTGCTGGATGAATAATGAAGAATCACTGTGAATTAATTTAATGGATGTAAAAATGAGTTTAGAGAGGTTCTTTTATAGGAAATTCACCAATTTTACCTATTAAGGACTCATCATAGGCCGACATGAAGCAATATTAAACTCAAATTTCACTTTTCTTCCCGCTCGAAGGTCAAAATTAAGCCAAATGGGACTCATTTGCCACACATGGAGAATGGGTTCCTTCTAGATGGGACTGATTTTCCATGCATAGTGAATGGGTCCCACAGGGGCTATTTGGATAGCTCAGATGCCAAGAGTTAAGGAAATAAGGTATAAAATGCAACCTTGTCAGGTATTTGATCAATTTAAGCCTTGGGATGTACAATATGGACTAATATGGGACTATTAGTAATGATATAAAGGTAAATTAGGGCCAAGGACACAAAATTCAATGTGAAAGTGTGGTTAAATACACTTTACAACACTAAATGATGTCCACATGGCCTAGGAAGGCACAAGAACCAATGTGAATGTGTAAAACACATTACAACACTAGTTTATCATTAAGTTTGTTTTACAAGCCTTCAAAATTGATGTAACAATATTATTAAACACATTCTATAATGTTGAATTAGGGAGAAATGGGTTTATTACATCTAGAAAAGTGTGAAAATCCTTGACAGGACTTTACAACACCTTTACAAGACATCGTTAAAAGCATGTTATTCGATTTACAAGGTTCCAAGACCTAGTGCGGATGCATAAAATGCCTCTCAACACTTGAATCAAGGTTTCATTAAGTCCATTTTTTCATGAATTAATCCAATGTCAAGCAAAGGGTACTTTTTCTATCGCACATTTAGCCCCCACTTTAGTGAGAGGATGAACTTTCTTCAAACTCACACTAAAGTAGACATTCAAGAGAGATCCATATGTACAGATGTAGATGACAAAGAATGAAAAAGATCAAAGTGTTGATATTATGGATGCATAGGGTCCCTAACACCACAGTCTTCAATGGAGGACCTTTGCTAGGAAAGATAATTAACCACAAAGAAAGTGTTGCAACTAGGCATGCATAATAGAGATTCTATTGATCTACACTATGAGATGAGATAATTACAAATGTAAAAAATGCCTTGGATATATAGGCATGAGAGAGATGCAAGATGAAAGATGATGTTGCCATGTCTCATGATCTAACAACATGTGACATGTAAACCCCATCTAGGAAATTATTAAATGTTGAAATAAGTTCTAGAAGGACAACTCATATTCTAGAAGGAATCTTATCCCTACAAACATGGAAGGGGACATTACCCCATTATTAAATGATTTATTAAAAATGCAACCTAGGACTAAATGATATATGACCTAAGTTAACTTATGTTAGTGTAATAAATAATTAATTACACTAACACCCCCCCATAAGTGCAACTTAGTGAGGAAATGCAATGATTATGCAAAGATGGTGATTATCGATGATGATGGGTCCTAGCTATGAGGCCATGTTAGGTACCCATTTACATAAAGATGCAAAAATTATCCCACAAATGGAGAAAAGGGGAAAACCAAATGGGAACAAAACCCCTCTCCAAAAAGGAGATGAAAAATAAAAAATGTGATAGGATGGGAAGGATGGAGGAATCCCAAATACCCCCCATGTACACCATCTATCACATGGATACAATACAATAGACCCCCCATAGGGATGAAATAGAAGGACTATATAGTCCCCCCAGAAGATTTGATCACCTACAAAAATCATAAGTGTTTGAAGAAAAAACATGATCCAATGTCAACAAACAACTTGTCTCCCTTTCAGAAGAAACAAAACCAAGTGCAAGTGTAGTGATGCTTCCCATTTTGTATAGGAATTGAAGGAAGGAATGATGAAGGTGGATGAAGATATCTCTAAAATCTGCCCATATGTCTCCTTTCCTGATGATGAAGATTCCATAGTCCCAAAAAATGAAGAGGGTGACAAAATAGGATGATGGGGAAACTAATGCTAAA
The DNA here is from genome assembly GCA_007258455.2 of Sequoia sempervirens. Lineage (NCBI taxonomy): Eukaryota > Viridiplantae > Streptophyta > Pinopsida > Cupressales > Cupressaceae > Sequoia > Sequoia sempervirens. The sequence continues at coordinate 17,048 of VDFB02117795.1, read as the reverse complement.
CAATATCCAAAGACATATGGAATGAATATGATGGAGACTTGATAGCCCTCCCTGAATGAAGTGTCCTCAAAACCACTAAAAGAAGTCTGAAGCAACATATGTGTCCAAACCACAAGTCTCCTGCTAGGAAGAAACAAATCCAATGGTGGATGCTGAAGAAACCTCAAATCCTGAATGGAATGATAGGGAAGAAGTCTCGGATATGAAATCTCTAAAGAGAAACCCAAGTGCCTCTAATATAGTCTTTGGATTCCTAATCAAGGTCGAGACAAAGGGATGAGGAGACTCAAGAGAACTCTCCAAAGTGTGATTTGAATAGAGGAGTGATATCCCTTCACGAATGTCCTCCAAACTTGTAGAAGTAGCCAAGTCAGTGATACCTGAAAGTGATGTCAAGTCTGGAAAAATGAATGTGTCTTGATGGATGATGATAGTGGAAGCCTCAATCAATGAATATGGACAAGGAATCATTAAATGTGAATGGATACCAACTATCTCTAATGGAGAAGAAGCACTTGAAGGAACCTTGTCAACCTCTTCAGAAGATTCAAGGCAATCAACTTCCTGGGGTATCTTATCTGAAGAATGACATTCTGAATCATGACCATCAGGGAAGGGTGGAGTATCTGAATCTCCATATATCTCCCAAAGCTTAGCCCAAAGGATACGAGGACAATCACAATGATCAAAAGAACTCTAAACATCACAATCAACTTGCATAGAAATGATTTCCAAGATAGTGTATCTATTGCAACTCCAAGAAAATTCATGAATACTTTCACTTGGATGAGGAACTATACCAAACAGATGTGGCAATAAATCAAGTGATTCGAGATGGTGTGTGATCCCACCCTGCCATTATTGATAGTTTCCCTTATGCAACATAGTCAAAGAAGGAGTATATGCAAGCCCCATAATTAACTTTATGTTAAAAATAAAAAGAAAAATGACCTTCAAAAGAAAATAGAAGCTTCCAAATATGATGTACATTTGAAGTGATGTTACCCAGTTCAAAAATTATTTTCCCAAGCTTCATGATATCTAAGTTATTAAACAAATGTACCAAACTGAAAAAATCAATGCAAGAGTACCTGGAGCTGAAACTAAACAAGGGGTATGGACTGATGAAAAAATCTCTAAAAATACTTCCTGATCCCGTTGGAATCACCAAAATCCGATGAACGGTCGCAAAGTTACTAGCCTTTGAGTCCATATTAGGGTTTTGTCTTCAATTGACTATAGAATTTTTTGCTAGCATAATTTCATAGAACTGATGTCACCACTAGAAAGTGCTTGAAATTCCATTTTTGAGGATATCTCGTTTGCTGATTTTGACACCTTGGTGAAAAGTTATGATCAAATGAAAAAAATGCCTAGATGAGGCACTCTGTAGGCTAAACTAGGGCAAAAAAAAAGCCCCTCGGGCACTAGCACTTAGTTCTTAATGTTACCATAGTGAAAAGGTTGGAAAAAAATTCCCCCACTAGGAGTGGCATTAGAATTGCAGAACTAGGTAGAGTAGAGATTTTAGGTGGCGACGCTCATTATAGTCAACCCCCCGATTCCAATGTAACTGATACTTAATGAAGTTGATTAGTGGAAAGGAAGTTTGTTGGAGGATAGTGGAAGAAATGGCTAGGAAAAGAGATGTTAAGCAGAGCCAACATTGATCACTGGATGATGAAGAAAGAATGTCGAGTACACGGGTGCGGACTGGCCGACAATAAAGAAAATGAATGCTCGGCGGGAGAAAGGATGATGGTCCACCATAATGTGACTGATGGAGGGCCTAGCCGACAAACTAGTAGGGTACATTCCAATAAACAACCGACCACCAAAAGAACTCTACAAACCAAAAAATGAATGACCACAATCTTTGCAGATTTTAAATAATGAGGGTATGTGCAGATCATGATGGGCCAAAAAGTGGCAATATGATGGGTATGTGGCTAACTAATTTTAAACCCAAAATTGATGAAAGGAAAAGGGTTTTAAAGGATATTCTCAACTTTCCACCAATACAAATTATGCTTTACTTTGAATTTAATAAGTAATTATTATTCATTTTCTATTTGAATTATGACTAAAGTCCAATTGATAGGCTGATTGACAAATATCTATAGATTTCAAATGGTATCACATTTTTTGAATCCAAAACATGTGTCACATTCTATGCTTTTCATATTATAGGATTAAAAAAGAAAAATTGAATTTCATGAAGTTTTGACCAACTTAAGGTGGTCGACATATGAGTTTCTTTTATATTTTTAAAAAGTTGTAATAAAAATTCATAGTTAATTATCTGTTCTGAAAAAAATTACAAAAAATATGCATCACATTGGGACATCGAAGTTTTCTACTTATATCTAAAATATTATAAAAAAAAAAAATATTAAGGATTTTATTGTGGTTAGGTGGTTAGATAGACATCTACTTCTTATTTTTCCAAATTTAAGTACTCATTGCATTGAAATTCTTCAAATTTCCACCAAATAGGATTTTTCTTTTAAACTTTCTAGTAGGTTATGCAACCATACATTCACCTTTCTACGATTCCCATTCCTACATATTTTTGAAATAATATAGATAACTGGTCTACAATTCTTTACATGAAGTTGCTCTAACTCGATTTTTTTTCTGAATTTTTCTTCACACTTATATTGTTTTTTCCATGATGATCCCAAGACACACCTTTTACATTTCTTTTATGATTTTTTAATATTGCAATTTTTGCAATTAAAAAGAAAATAAACCTAAAAAGATATAGGTCGATGATTTTCAAAAATCAAACCCCATAGAATGTCGATGGAAGATTGAAATGTAGGTCGCTCAAAATATTTTTCTGAAACTATAGAAAATGCCCGTATAATATAATTTTTTTCCAAAAATATATAGATAAAATGCCCAATTTTGTTTTTGAAAAAAAGGTGCCTGCGACTAAAAGAAAATTTCCTCAGAGGACAACTGATCAAGGTGGATTTTTTTTACTGCAAATTTGCATGGATAGTACGAGTTGATTTTTCAAACCCAAATACCTTTGATGGCTCTTGGGTTGATGTATCTGATTTTGATGATTGGACAGGCGATCCTAGGGTTTCAAGCCCTTCTAAAGACAATGGGGAGCTCGGATCTAACTCAATCTACTTCAGAAATTAGCTTGGTCCCTAGGTGGGGTCAAGTATCCTGCAATGGAAATCTTCAAGCTTGCGAAGAATCTTGCACACCAACTTTCTTGATCAAGGGTTGACATTTCACTGGACAAGCTCTAATACCATGTTGAGATTATGGATGTATAGGGTCCCTAACGCTAGAATTTTCAATGGAGGACCTTTTCCAGGAAAGATAATCAACCACAAAGAAATTTTTGCAACTAGGCATCCACAATAGATATTCTATTGATCTACACTATGAGATGAGATTATTACAAATATACAAAATGCCGTGAATATATAGGTATGAGAGAGATGCAAGATCCAAGATGACGTTGCCATGTGTCATGATCTATCAACATGTGACATGTGAACCCTATCTAGGAGATTATTAAATTTTGAGATAAGTTCTAGAAGGACAACTCATCTTCTAGAAGGAATCTTATCCCTACAAACATGGAAGGGGAAATTACCTCATTATTCAATGATTTATTAAAAATGCAACCTAGGACTAAATGATATATGACCTAAGTTAACTTATGCTAGTCAATAAATAATTAATTACACTAACACAAAGGAGATGGCCAAGCCACCATGATCGAAGATCGTAAGTCCAACCATGAAGATACAAAATCATGCAACGATAAGAAGGGAAGAAAAATAGGGTTGAAAAGATGTACTCACTCTGGGGCCACAAAAATTCAGATCGTCTATGGGGTGAGAATTCCACAACATACTCACTCTAGGGCCATGGAACTTCTAATTTTCTGCAGGGTGAGAAATCCCAAAAGGTGAGAAACATACACTAGTTGGTATGCACTCACAAACATATAGGTGGCTATGGGGAAAATTCATATTGCTAGATGGGCTTCCTGCTCAACCATATCAAAGTTGTACCTCCTAATAACTTTAATAGGGTGCCAAAAATATTTTTGAGCTATATGAAGTAAGAAAAACTTTGTATGCTTGACACTCATAGACATTTTTAATGCAAGGTAGTGTAAGGAATGTTCAAAGGGATTTTTCTTTGTTCGTGCAATGTCTCATCTTAGGGAACATCATGCTCAACAATCTCATCTTAGGGATATAGTGTAAACAATCCCATCTTGTTTCCAAGAGAGGAAAAGTGCAAGGTCTCATCCTGGGCAACATTGTACCTAATGCTTCCAAGAGATGGAATCACAAGAAAATGAAAAATTGCACAATGAAATGTGAGTGGTGATGTATGCCCCCACTTTAAAGCAATTGTGAAAACCTGTACTGTGATAAATTTCTTTAAAGTAGAAGAAGAGGACATGAGAGCTTGCTTGGAAATCCTTATGCCAAGTCATATGTTTCTGATAAGCTACATCATGAAAGAGATAAGTATGACATATGCGAGCCAACTTAAGGCATGTCATCCACATCCCAAGATTGCTCTTATGCATTCATGAAAGGTTCATGACTAGCCAAAGGAGGAAACCACAAGTGACATATGAGGACAAGGCTATCAAATCCCTTTCCCCCACTTAGTGCAAGATAAAGGTGAGCCGAAACGATTGATGAAACACATGCTAGAGTGAAAATCAATAGAAATTAGAGGAATTAGGTGCTCCCACATAGGGAAGCATATCAAACTCCTAAAAATGTTGTATTTTATGGCTCAAGGCATTACATTCATTAGTGGAGTGACCATGAACTCTATGATATGCACAAAATGAAGTCTTGGAAGAGCATTTCTTTCGAGTTCTAGGAGGGAGGGTGATTAAGTGATCTTGGAGGAGTCTCGATAAGATTCCCTCTTGATCAACGGTAGAAGGTGGTGTTGTGGTTGGTGTCAAAGATACATCTTTCTTAGTACTAGTTGTCATAACTTCACAACACTCTTTAGATTGTGATATTTTGTTCTCACTCTTATAGGAGGAGAGAAAATATATCAAATTCAAATCATGAGCATTGTGCGAGATGACATTAACTTTAAGTGAAGGTGTAGTTATGTTTTGCATGTTTTGTAAAGGATGATCTTCAAGTAGTTACTATTGTTGATGAGTTTAGGATGGTTGACAGTTAAGGTTGATTGAGGGGTATTTTTTGTGAGATTATTAATGGTGAGTGAGGGTTTGGAAATCTCTATCACATGATAGTAGCGAAGACCATGAGTTTCTTGGTGTGTGATAGGATTGATAGGGTTGCAAATAACTTGTTCTTCAGGACCACATCCTTTTCCAATATATCCAAGTTGTGTCATGATGTCATACCCTTTTCTATAAAGCTATTTCATTACTTTGAAATCAGGAGGTTGTTCATTGTTATGTTCATCAAGGGTTGCTATGGATTTTTCCTCTTTTTCTAAAGTGGTTAAGGTGGATGCTTTTGAAAGGTCTTCTGAATTTTGTGTTGACATGATGGTTTGTTCTTGTTTCTCATTTTTCTTTCATGTGTGAATATGTATTCACCCATAGATGAAGGTGTAAATTCTAAAGATCCCCAATCATCACCAAATAATTTAGACACTGATTCTGTATTTTTTTGTTCTATTTCAAGAGGGTCTATATTGGATGTTGGAATTAATGTTTTCAGAGGACTTGTAACTCCTTTTTCGAGGTGCAAGCAACTTTCAAGATTGGGGTCTATTTCAACTTGATAAATGTGATTGTTATGGACATATTTCATGATACGATGAAGGGTCGAAGGCACTACATTCATCTTATGAATCCATGGTCTACCTAAGAGAATATTATACGAAAGATCATAAGGCATGAGATGAATAGGAGTTTGCAAAGTAACCACCCCAACTATAATAGGCAAAGTGATTACACCGAGCGGTTGCCTTGTTGTATTATCAAATCCTTGAATAGATACAAAATCAGGTTTTATTTGTGACTTGTCAACATCTAATTGATCAAGGAGATTCACACTACACACATTAAGAGCAAAACCATTATCAATAAGGGTGTGCTTTATCCCTATCCTATGGTATTGAGCAATGATCATGAAAGCGTCACTTTTTTTGTGCAACTCTAAAGGAGGGAGCTCATGTTGATGGAAAGTAATGTCAAGATTAGTTTGATTCATGTTATGAATTAAAGTTTCCACATCATTTAGAGTTGTACCAGGAGGAACTGCAATTTGTTTTAAGGTTGTTTGAAGAATATTGTGGTAATTTGGTGAGTTCTGAAGTAAACTCAAAGGGGAAATCTTTGTAGGAGTATTCTTTAATTGTTCAACAATATCACACCTTTGCCTAAGTGGGATGTAATGAGGGAGCACTAGAAGATTAAGCAAAAGGTGAGGAGGGTGGGCTGGTTGCATGGCGTGATTATTTTGATGTTGGCATGTACAGCAATGGTAATATAACCTCACCATAGTGACATTAATATTCTGGCGGTGGGTAAAATGATGTTTAGGTTTTTTATGTTTGTGAAGTATGTAGAGTAAACTTGGGTTTGTTTTGAGGTGGAGGTTTAGGTGAAGGGGGATAAAGGATGAGTTGAGGTTGAATAATGTTAACATCCCTTAACAAGTGAGAGTACATATCATTATTGTGGTTTGTATTTTGCATCATGATATGGTTCCTAGGAGGAGAGTTTTGACAAACCAAGTTTTCTTAACATTCTAAGGTTGGTTCTCCTAGAAGGACTTCATCACAAGTATGAAGATGATCAGGATGATCATGTTAGGAAACTCCATAACTGATTGCAAAACCGTAAAATACCTTCCACGAGGGAGAAAAAAATAGAAAAAGCGTAGAGATTTGTACAAAACATGCAATTTGATATATCTCAAAAAGACCACCACTACAAAGATAATTTTATTTATAAAAGCAAAGATTCCTAAACCTAATCTTATCTTGAGCAACAAGATAGCTCGATAAGATAAAGATGAAAACCTATAACTTAGGAATTAAATAATTACCTAAGTAAACTTATGCTAATGTGTAATTAATAATTAATTACACCAACACTTCATAAGTGCAACTTAGGAGAAGCAAATTATTATGCAAATATGAGTCCCAAGTAACAAGGCCTAACGTACCTATGTACAAAATGTAAAGAGAGAGAAACCCCCCTCAGTGAGATGAACTACTGTGAAGAATCACTGGAAGAATTCTGATGAAGCAACACTGGAACCCAAATCTGGCAAGCAAGGAAAGATAGTTTTGTTTGCAAAATACCAATCGGAATCACAAATGCAACAGCAGACCCGATGCCAAGGAACACTGGAAACTCACATACTGGATCAACTCTGGAATCTGTAAGCAACAGTAGATGAAGGATGAATGGACCCATAATGATGACAAATCTGGAAGTTGTGTCTCACGAAGCCAATGCCAAACTGAAACTAAAACTGCCCATAGGACGAGTACCATCAAGATTCTGGAACATTAACCATAAAACCATGGCCTTCAAATGAGAAAGATCTGAACCAATGCGGATCAAGAACTATAAAATCTCAATGTGAAGTGTGAACCGAAACAAACCAACGATGTGTCCAGCTAAGCAAGAAAGAAGCTAAAAGGAGACAACAAGAAACCAGACAAACTCATGCGAGTTGTCACCAATCATGAAAGATGGATGCAATAACTCCCCCTTAATGGAACTTTATCTCAGTTCATTTATTACAATAACCCAATGATTGTGAAAGGAGATAATGCAAAACATGCATAAACTACAGAGAAAATGCAAACTTAGTGCATGAAAACAAAAATGAGTGCATGCACAAACCAATGTTCACATCTGCGTCCATGATGAAAAATATTCAAATTTGATTTCTAAAAAATCTGTTTATAATGAGTAGACAAAAACAGAAACCCAGAAATTTTTTGAAGCAAAAGATAAAACCTAGAAATCATTTTTTGATTCAGCAAGCAGAAGATGAAAAACTAATTTTTTTAAACCTTTAGCCAGGAGAAAAAAATGACGCGCGATGATTTTTGTGTAGCTATTTTCTTCAGATCCGTGAAAGATATCAAAAAATTGAAAGATACCCAGATTGGATTTCGACCTTGGCTACAAAACCCAGAAATCATTTTTCCTACAACTGAGTGGAAGCTGGATTTATGAAGCAAAACTAAAAACGGCTCCAATAAAAAATGGCTTTCATCAAACCTCAATCTTTTACGATGCTCTGAATCGAATGGAAAAATTTGATTTGATCCAAAACGCTGCATAAATATACTCAAGGAGAAAAATCCTTGAGGGACCTCGAACGAACTCTGCAATGAATCTCTCCAGAAATCTGAGAAGGGGCTGCAAATCAAGGCTCTGATACCATGTTAGAAACCCATGATCTGATTGCAAACCAAAAAATACCTTCCAATGTGAGAGGAGAAAATAGAAAAGAAGATTTGCATAAAACATGCAATTTGATATATCTCGAAAAGACCAATTAATTACAAAAGATAATTTTCTTTATAAAAGCAAGATTCTTAAACCTAATCTTATCTTGAGCAACAAGATAGCTCGATAAGATAAAAAATGAAACCTATAACTTGTGAATTAAATAATTAACTAAGTAAATTTATGCTAATGTGTAATTATTAACACTACACCAACAGATCAATGATTGAATTTTTTTGCTCAATAAAGTTTTTTGTGGGTGAAAGGGGACAACTAAGATTCTCATGACTCTCATTGGTTATGTTTTCTAACAAAGTATCTACATCTAAACTAGGAGAGATGCTAGGAGAAGAACAAGTGTGATTATCATGATCATTTATGACTTCACTACTTTTTTCCCTAATATTGTCCAAAATAAGAGACGTAGGGGAAGGATCATAAAGAGGGTTGTTGTAAATTAACATATCCTCATCATTTATAATCTCATCTTCCTCAAGGTTATCCGTGCAATAAAAATTATGTAAGGTGATGTGTAAGAAGGTGTCTATGATTTCATGCTCTTGTGCTAAAATCTCTTCCCAAAGGGGATGAGGAGAAGGACAAACAAGATTCTCATGATTCTCCACGATTGTATCTTTTTTCGCCAAGATACCTTCATCACTAAAAGGAGATGTATTGGGAGAAGAAAAAACATGATCATCATGGTTATCTCTATTTGTATGATCTTCTATCACATCATTCACAAAAATAGGAGAGATACGAGGGGATGTGAGTTTAAGGTTAACATTGTAATTTTCATTCTCTTGCACTAAGAGACTTTCATAACTAGGAAATGCATTGAATGAAGGATTAACATATTTATGAAATAAATTTTTCTTTTCAAATTTGGAGAATATTGAAAATAACATTTTGAAAGGACAATCTATCTAACTCAAAATACAATGTAAAATGCTGAAATGAAATGAAATTTTTAGAGAATAATTGACTGATTATGATATGTAACAATATGAGAATGCAAATGTGAATTTTAAACCATGCATGAAATGACCTAATGTAACCTAAATCTAATGAAATACATGTTAAAAAAAGTCATCCAAGTGATATAGATAACTGATGGTAACAAATAGAAGCAGAAAATTAGGGTTTTTCAGCTCTGTAAAAGGCTCTTTCAGGGCTCAAAAGGGACTGATTCGCCCAAGGTGGTGAATGAGTCCCAGTATGGAATTTTTCCAGAAATTTCAAAAAAAAATTGAGGGAATTTGATGTTTTTTGAGTGCTATAATGCAAACCTAAATGAAAAATGTAGAAGTTCAGAGAATTTTAAAGAAATTGTATGCAAAAATGCAAGCTAAATGCACTTTTTTGAAAATTCTAATGCAAATTGAATGAAAGCTAGGATTAGAATGAAAATGGACTTTGAATTAGAAAACAAGATGTTCAAAAATAAAGTTCACCAAAATGAACCATAGATTTTTGGCACCAATGCACTTCTCTTCCTCTTCTAAGGTTTTTCACCTAAAAGGAGAGAGGTAGGCAAAAAAATGATAAGGGGTTCATTCAAATTATGTTATGTATTATGTTATTTAGACAAAATGGAATGATATAAGTGAAATTAAGCTATGAAATTGATCAAATATGAATGAAAAACCTAAGAAACAAGTGATGTTTGAAAACACATCATGTAATACAAAATCACCTACAAACGAATGGAAAATTGCAACATAAATGAATCAGACTGAAAGTGTGCACTTGGAATCTTGATGAAGACTGGAAATTACATTTGAAAAGCTATTGATGCTATTTTTTCAGGCCTGGAGGAACTCATTCACCATTCTAGGTGAATCAGTCCCAGTTTTGGTAAATTGAGCTAGAATCTATTTTTGTCAAAAGGGTGTCAGAAAATGTAGAAAACACAAAACTGACCTAGAAGTGGGACTCATTTTCCACCCATGGAAAATGAGTTCACTTTTGAATTTCTATAATTTCAAAAGTGGATTATGAAGCTTCTGATCTACACTTTGATGCCCTACAGGTATCTACTTCCAAAACTCTAATTTACGGGTCTAAAAATGCATTTTTGTTGATATTTTAACTTTTTGAATGAGGAGCAGACTTGAAAAACTTCATAACTTTACCTTCAATTATTTCCAAGCTTCCAAGGGTCATAAATCTACAAACACACAAGACAAGAAGAAGAAATGTTGGATGTTAGGGCATGGGGGTTTGCCTTGGTCAAACCCCTTTTAGGTAATTAAACAAAATTGATGAAAGAATAAAATGAAACATGCAATAATTGAATAGATTACCTTGCCATGATGATTTATCTTGAATGTCTATAGAAAAACATGAAGGATTTTCCCTTGAAAGTTTGAAAATTGATGTCTTGATGCCCTGAAATGATAAAACCCTAAATTACTTAACTTGAGATGGAAGATTGGTGGATGAATAATGAAGAATGGATGTGAATTAAGTTAATGGATGTAAAAAAGAGTTTACAGAGGTTCTTTTATAGTAAATTCACCTATTTTACCCATTAATACCTCATCACAGGCCATCATGAAGCATTATTAAACTCAAATTTCACTTTCTTCCCCACTCAGAGGTCAAAATTAAGCCAAATGGGACTCATTCTCCACACATGATGAATGGGTCCCACCTGGATGGGACTGATTTTCCATACATGGTGAATGGGTCCCACAAGGGCTATTTTGATAGCTCAGATGCCAAGAGTTAAGGAAATAAGGTCTAAAATGCATCTTTGTTGGGTATTTGATCAATTTAAGTCTGAAGATGCATAATATGGGTTAATATGGGACTATTATTAATGTTTTAAAGGTCAATTAGGGAAAAGAACAAAAAATTCAATATGAAAGTGTAGTTAAATACAATTTACAACAGTAAAATGAGGTCCACATAGCCTAGGAAGGCACAAGAACCAATTTGAATGTGTGAAACACATTACAACACTAGTTTTATCATTAAGTTTGTTTTAAAAGACTTGTAAATTGATGTAATAATGTTATTAAACACACTCTATAATGTTGAATTAGGGAGAAATAGGTTTATTAAGTGTGGAAAAGCGTGAGTTCTTTACAAGACTTTACAACACCTTTACAAGAAATCATTAAAAGAATATTATTTGGTTTACAAGGTTCCAAGACCTAGTGTGGATGCATAAAATTCCTCTCAACACCTAATTCAAGTCCTCATTAAGTCCAATTTATCATGAATTAATCCCATGTCAAGCAATGGGTACTTTTTTCTACGACACAGTAAGTAGGTAGTCGATAGGGCATATTTTGAGTTTATAGAAGGATTCTCATGAAAGGAATCTTCAAGTGACAGTCAGTGAGATGTTTGAGATTGTAGCTAAGGGTGTAATATCTAGTCTTAAAGGCAGTTAGTAAAGTAGTAAATGTGCAAGAAAATCAAATCATACACAACAAAAAATTTACAATGTTATGTTGCATAATTCCTTGAGTTTGAAGACAAAAATCTCATTGTATCTTGATGAAAGTAGTGATCTTCATGGTCAATCACTGGAAACCATGATTTAAAAAAATGTTATTGTGTTTATGGAGGCAACATTTTAAGCAAGGTAGTGAGTGGTGATTTTGAACAATGGAAGGTATGAAGGACTTGCTTTATATGCATACTATGTAGTCTAGCTTAAGACAACATTCTTAGAAGAGATTGAAGGTGGATTATGGAACTCAAGGGTTACCATGATAAGGATTTAAGAAAAGACTGAGATCTATTTAAAAGCCACTGTTATGAAGCGTACCTTAGAAAAATGGATCTTTGGACATTTTCATGGTCATTTGGGTATTTTTCCTATGATGCTTGAACTATTTTGATTAGATTTAATGTTGTAATGTGACTTACACATTCACATTAGGTCTTGAATATTTAAATTATTAAGACTTTATGATGTCTTGTAAAGGTTTTGTGAAGTATTGTAACACATTTCTACACTTTTCTAGACTCTTCTTATCATAATTCATCCAAATATTTCATTTTTATCCCTTACTAAGTCTTATTTTAAAGTGTTGTCAAGTCTTGTAACAAACTTTCATGCTTTTCTAGGATTTTCACCACTAACTACACCTTTCTTATGTTTTATTTGGCCCCTTTATGCACTTATAGACCTTAATTAAGTGTATTTTTTAATATAAACCCAACAAATATCATTAAATGCAGCTTAGTCCCTAACACCCACTTGCATGCCTGGAGTGAGATACATTCACCAGGGGTGGAAAATGAGTCCCTCTTGGCACAAAATTGAAAATAATTTCAAATTTCTTTTGGGTTTTTATTCATTAAGACCCAAGGTCAACCTACGATGTATTTTCAAGAAATTATGGCATAAGTGTGTATAAATAAGTATTTTTCTACCCATTGTAACCCCCCCATTCATTCAAGTATTCATCATAGCATTCAAGCAATTATCAAGCATCTTAGAGCAGCCATTGAGATATCTTTAGACTTCAACATCAAGGGTTTGGCAATTTCATGACATTTGCATGTTATTTTTTCATGATTCCTTTCTCATTTCATTTCTTTATCAAGGGTTTGATTACCAAAGTGGGGTTTGACCAAGGAAAACCCCTAAACTCTAATTGTTAACCATTTTCCCCCTCTTTGCATGTGTGTTTGTAGGTCTTGTAGGAAGATTTGTCAAAGAGATAGGTGTTGAAAATTGGTCAACAAGTCATCAAATCTATTCAAGTAAACAAAGACCTAATTCAATCTTGGAGACATCATTCAGCCCATTGTTTGCACATTTGAATCCATCAACTCAATAAACAAACAAGTACAGATCTGGACCCATAAAGTTGACTTCAGAATTTGTAGATTTCTATAGTGGACTAATTTTCCATCTGTGGTGAGTCCCATTGCCAATCTAAAGAAGGTTTTTTCTGAGGTTTTCAATTCCTGGAACCCTGAAACCTATTTTAGCAAAATTTACCAGAAGTAAAACTAATTCACCATCTATGGTGAATGAGTCTCAGTGGCCATCAACAGTAATTTCTAAAGCAGATGAGAACCTTCCAGCATCAATGTTCTACCTCCAAGTGCACTCCAACTAGTTTCATTAAGTTTTTTTCTCATTTGTTTATGTTTCTAGTTCTTGTTTGCATATCACACTGTGTTTTCAAAAATCTCATATTTCTTAAGTTTTGCATAAGTAATCAATCCATTTTATCAATTTGTTGCATTTAATTCATTGAATTTAGGCATATTTTCATTGTACTTGCATTAATTTGTTGAACCACCTATATTTTTGGGTCTATCTCTTTCCTTTAGGTGAAAAACCCTAATTGAGCAAGAGAGTCATAACACCTTCACAAAAATCTATGGTTTATTTTGGTGAACCTGAATTTTGAACATTATCTTTCTTATTTACATTTCCATTTACCTCCTAGGACTCATTACATTACCTTTGGAATTGTTTTGCATCTTATGGTTTTCAAAATTGCATTAGTGAATATCTGATATAGATTTCATTTTTGCACATCAAATCATTCAACATACTAAAATTTTGCATCTGCATCCTAGTTTTACATTAGAAAAGGATAAAAAATCAATTTAAATTTTCTGAAAAATCACAAAAAAAATCACCACTGGACTCATTCGCCACCCTATGCGAATAAGTCCAATTGCACTTTTTGCAAAAAAAATAATGTTATTTTCAGAGTGTTTTCTACATTTATGTTTTCTATTACTGCATTCCTATTTCTGTTTACAAAATTTCTATTATTCACATTTTGTTGTTCCTAGTTTTGATTCTCATCCAACCTGCCCTTTGTGGTATTTTTATGAGTGTTTGGTGCCCTATTGATAATACTTTAGTGAGACGAAGTTCCCAATTGATGGCTTCGCATGAGAGCACATTCATTGTGGACCTTAGGTTATCCAAAGCTCCCACTCATTGTCTTGACAATGGTGCATTAGGGATGGATACTACCACTAGTACACCTTTTCCTTCCCATGCAATTCATTTTGGCACAAAAATTAATTCCCTTCTGCAAGACAAAGTAGTTAACATTCATGAGAACTCAGCACATCTCCAACATAACTTGTGTCTTGAAAACATTTGAACCACTACCATTCATACCATAGACAACATCCATCAAATGCTTGAAAGTGATGAAGTCTTAGATGTTATGAAATGAATTGTTGAGATATATTAGAAACATGCTTCTTCGACTTCTAACACATCTCAACCAACAAACACTGTGGTTCACCAAGGAGGATCTCATATTAATCCTTCAACCATCACATCCATACCCACCTATACCATACCTCAAGTTACAATATCCATGTAATAGGTTAATTATGTGACTCCTTCCTTTGCTATTCCTACTAGCATCCTTAGTTCTTTTGTGGCATCGAATGTTCCATCCTCCACCACCTTCACCCCTATTAGTGTCCCCTTCACTTGACCTAACACTACATACACTCCATAACCATTCTCTCTTCCACCTCATACCACTTACACTAGCCCTCTCATAACACAACTCTTTCACACAGTTTCTTCCATGCAACAAAAAAATTCCACCATAAACCAAAGCCAAAATACACCACCCACATACTGTCTATAGTAACCCATTCTCTTTGGAAATATTAAGAACACTGATGCCACAATGAATTGAGATGCCTAGGTTTGATAAGTATAGAGGGAAAGGAGACCCTACTAATCATATCAATACCTATACTGCCTTATGTAATGATTTTGTCCTTAATGATAAACTAAAATATTTCCTAGGACTTTAAAGGATACTGTCTTGGAGTGGTTTTCCTCTTTACCCAATAATTCAATTCATTCATTTAATGAAATTTTTGATGACTTTATAAGTCATTTACAAGTCCATATGACTCCCAAAAACACAATGGCTAATTTAATGAGGTATAAAAAAAATGTGGATGAAAAAGTAGCTGATTTCATTTCATGCTATCACTCATTGTATGCTGAAGTAGATGTCAAGGTTCCTAATTCACATCTCCAAGAGATGTTTATTGAAAACTTGCAAACTCAAATTCTAGATAAATTGACCATGATGAAATTTCCTTCTTTCATGCATTTATGCACAACACTTTGTGACTATCACAACTCAATTACTAGTTGTGATGCAAAATCCACTTCTAGTCGAACTGAGAAGTCTAAAAAAGACAACCAAAACAACTCAAAAAAATTTAGAAAACAAACAAAAGGCCTCTTACAGTTCAATCCCCCTCCTCCATAACTAGCTCAACCCATTAATAATCAAGTGGAATCTATTAAAACAATGGTTCCATTTACCTATGGGCACCCAAAGAGATAGTTTACCCCTTTACTTGATACTCTCCATAACACAATGAATCAACTGCTACAAGAATAGATGATTGCATTTCCTATAGTTAAACCACTTGATCCTACAAAGAATTTACCACCCACATTTAAACCTAACGCTTATTGTCATTTTCATCACCAAAAAGGACATGACACAAAACAATGCAAGTGTCTCAAGAACCTAGTGAAAGACCTCATTGATTTTTGTCATCTATCCATTGCGGGTGTTAATGATTAGGGAAATAAGTCTATCACCCCTCCCAATCATAATTTTCAAATTTTTACCAACCTGGTGCCTAAATACAATGTTTCATTTTTCAAAGCTAGTGAACCTTCAAACACTGATGTAATGAATGTTGATGAACAACATGATATTACTCCAAATGTTACCCATGTTAACCCTAAGAATGAAATGGTGGGTACAATAGATGGTATCCCTCATAAGGGACCAACTAATAAATCTCTTGATATTAATTTTTCTGCTCAGGATATACTTAAAAAACTTCTTGATGGTCCTCATTACATAGCTAACTACATCTATGATAATCCCACCAATGGAATATTAATAGATCCTTCCTATGGCCAAAATGTGATCATAGAGGAATTTTTAGTATTACATGATCTTTATCAAGATGATTATGACAAACCAACAACATGGATTAAAACACACATTGGTTTTGTGTTCCCTACAATCAAATTGATCATACTTCCATTACAAATAGGACCTAAAAAATTGGATGTAACATTCTCTATCATTCCATAGTCATATTAGTTTTGTCTAGGGCTAGGTTCATCCTTGGCTTCACTCAATGAAAGTTGTTCTTTCAGTCATTAACAAATGTTTGAAATTTTTTCTTGACAATGATATATTTATTATACACCATAGTGGATTTAATCCATTGTCTTTTAAATGTATTTTTTTCCTTGGAAGCCTTCTAGCATGAACGTATGGAATCCATCACCCCTCACAAAGACTTATTTTTCATGTCCTATCAAAATTTCAAAGCCAAATGAATAGTCAAATTGTCTCTTCACCATATGCCCCCATCCACTTTTGGCACTGCTATCCTAGATGAGACAATGCTTCAACCTAAATCTGAACCTGAACAAACATCACAACCTTTAGAGAAACCAACAATAAACACTTCACCTTCATCATCTAAATTCCCAAGAGATAATGAAACCAACCCTATCATGCCTCCTTGCATTAAACAAGTTTATAAAGAAAAAGAGAAAGTGATTAGCCCA